>JAWNLQ010000165.1:0-60800 GCA_035042225.1 Drosophila incognita
TTTTCCTCTTTACCTCCTTGCATTTTTACCTCTTTACCTAATTACCTCCTTGCATTTTTACCTCTCCCTCCCTGCATTTTTACATCTTTACCTCCCTGAATTTTTACCTCTTTACCTACCTGCATTTTTACCTCTCTACCACACTGCATTTTTAGCTCTTTGCCTCCCTACATTTTTAACCTCTTTAATCTTTACCACCCTGCATTTTTACCTCTTCACCTGTTTACCTCCTTGCATTTTTACCTCTTTACCACCATGCATTTTTACCTCTTTACCACCCTGCATTTTTACCTCTTTAATCTTTACCTCCCTGTACTTTTACCTCTTTACCTTGCTTGCATTTTAACCTTTTTACCTTCCTGCCTTTTTACCTTCCTGCCTTTTTGCCTTCCTGCCTTTTTACCTTCCTGCCTTTTTACCTTCCTGCCTTTTTGCCTTCCTGCCTTCCTGCCTTTTTATCTTCCTGCCTTTCTGCCTTATTGCCTTCCTGCCTTCCTGCCTTTTTACCTTCCTGCCTTTTTACCTTCCTGCCTTTTTACCTTCCTGCCTTTTTACCTTCCTGCCTTATTGACTTCCTGCCTTTTTACCTTCTTGCCTTTTTACCTTCCTGCCTTTTTGCCTTCCTGCCTTTTTACCTTCCTGCCTTTTTGCCTTCCTGTCTTTTTGCCTTCCTGCTTTCCTGCCTTTTTACATTCCTGCCTTCCTGCCTTTTTACCTTCCTGCCTTTTTGCCTTCCTGCCTTTTTGCCTTCCTGCCTTTTTGCCTTTCTACCTTCCTGCCTTCCTGCCTTTTTGCCTTCCTGCCTTCCTGCCTTTTTACCTTCCTGCCTTTTTACCTTCCTGCCTTATTGCCTTCCTGCCTTTTTGCCATTTTGCCTTCCTGCATATTTAACTTCCTGCCTTTTTGCCTTCCTGCCTTTTTGCCTTCCTGCCTTTTTACCTTCCTGGCTTTGTACCTTTCTGCCTTTTGACCTTCCTGCCATTTTGCCTTCCTGCCTTTTTGCCTTCCTGCATTTTTACCTTCCTGCCTTTTTGCCTTCCTACCTTCCTGCCTTTTGCCTTCCTGCCTTTTTGCCTTCCTGCCTTTTTGCCTTCCTGCCTTTTTACCTTCCTGCCTTTTTACCTTCCTGCCTTTTTGCCTTCCTGCCTTTTTACCTTCCTGCCTTTTTGCCTTCCTGCATTTTTACCTTCCTGCCTTTTTGCCTTCCTGCCTTTTTGCCATTTTGCCTTCCTGCCTTTTTTGCCTTCCTGCCTTTTTACCTTCCTGCCTTTCTGCCTTTTTACCTTCCTGCCATTTTGCCTTCCTGCCTTCCTGCCTTTTTACCTTGCTGCCTTTTGCCTTCCTGCCTTTTACCTTCCTGCTTTCCTGATAGATATTTATTTAGATAAGATAGACAAACTAAACTTATGTACACATATGTATTTATGCATACATTGTGCATTTGTATGTGTTTCTGTAGGTATGTACGTACATACTTTTTTATATAATCCTTCCCAGCAGGTGAGGGGTCATATATTAATGTTGGTGGTTAATATATGTACCTACGATCGGTCTTTGGACTTTGGAACTTCAGCGACAACAGAAGGAGACAACTGCTGCTATAATCTCGCTCTCGCTCGGAAAGCAGGAACAACAACAACAAAGTCAACAATGCAAGAATTGCAAATGCAAACAACAATTACACCGCTAACAACAATACAAACAAAGCCAACAACAACAACGTCACTAACAAAAACACCAAAAATTATATTGGTGATATTAACGCCAACAACAATGCCAATGCAAAAAAGGAAAATCACTGATTACATCGACTTGGACGCAGTGCCATCAACTTCTGCTGGTGCTCGTGCAGCACCACAAGCACTAGAGGATCCGCTGTCAGATTCTGACTCAGACATCGAGTCAGTTGATATGGCAGAGAGAACTACAGTTGTACGATGAGGACACAAGTCTGGGCGCTGCACTGCGGAACCACAGCCTACAAAGCCTTCCAAGCCCCCTCCACCTATAGCTGAGGGTATCACCAACGTTGTTGGACTGCTGGAAGCATTAACTGCTGTCACGCCGCCTGACAGCTTTATGCTTAAATGCAGTGGTGGTGGTACTGTGAGAGTCATGCCAAGTGATATTGACTCTTACAGGGCAATCCAGAGAATGTTTACGGGAAGAAAATACCGTTTCACTCCTACCAAGTAAAGGAGGACAGAGGTTTCCGAGTGGTGGTCAGGGGACTGCATCCATCGTTGCAGAAAATTAATTCTCTAAGAGGTGAGCTGGCCAGATCTGGGCACGCAGTGTTGATAGGTATCGCTGTCTACTGTCGACTGTCAAATGGAAATTACAGATAGCGGAAAGTAAATCAGACGACCTGAAATAAATCTGCGAAATTAAATTAAATCAGTTGAAGCTCAACCAAATTCAATAGAATTTTTTGGCTCACATTCCGCCTCAAGTGCACATCGATTATTATTATTCATGTAAGTTGATTCTTAATTAATTATTTGCGACCTATTGGAGAGAGCACAGCACGTGTGCAGCCATTGTGGACTTTTTCGACATAACGCGAAACTACCATTGCAGCCATAACCAAGATTTGGGATCGAAGATGCCACGCACTACACGCCAGAGTACAAATACCCCGCGTCGCGCGCTAACTCCTTACGATGTCGATGCCGCTCAGGATGACAACGTAGGTGCCACAGGTAGCACCGCCGCTGTCACAGCTGACGATAACAATACCGGCCCGGACGAGAATGCTATGGGCGATGACGACGCCGCGATTATCGAAGATAATGACAACTATTCTGATGCGGATAAGCCTGGTAATGGGCCTGGTAACGAAAACGCCGCAGCGGTTGCTGTTGATCTATCTATCAAACATTGAATGTATTCACACCCACACAAACAACTTGACAACAGCAAAAATTCAAAACATATACCCTTCCCATTTCGGGAATCACAAAGTCAGGTATACTCAAAAACAAGTTCAAGATATCACTAACGAAAGTGAACAACTAGAAATAATAACAAAAGAACACACCAGAACTCATAGGAACGCAATACTTTTTCTTTGCTAATCTAAAGAAATAAATTGAAAGAACAACAAAATCTTATGAAACTTACAATGAAAGCTAGTATGACAGGCACCCACAATCGAATTTCGAAGACCTAATATTAAAATCCATTCAATTATACAACCAATCCATACATTCCACCGTTTTTTTGAACCCGAAACAAAGTCGGAGATAAAGTGAAAAATAAACAAGCCAATGACTTGGAATACCATAACAGCAAGAGGAAAACACTAAAAAAAACAGTACGAAAAAGGAGACACAGTTTATTGTAAAATTGATAAAAGACTGGGCTCAAAACTAACTCCAAGATATATAAACGAAATTGTGGAAGAAAATAGAAATATCACAATAATAACACAAAGTAGCAGGATAATTCATAAAAAAAAATCTAAAAACATGATATTTTACAGAGATTTCTTACGAACATGCCTCGGTCTAGCGACCATACTGGATTACTCACATTCGCAGCCATAGAAAACGACACTTATAAAGTAATTTCGAATGGCGAAATGGCGTTCGGTAATCTATCGAACAAATTTTGTGACATAAATAAAACACACCCACTTTTCCCCTTACTCGAATTCGAACTCGCAAAAGTGGAATCCGACTTGAGAAGATTGAAACCAACACAAAGAAAATTACAGATAGCAGCGGAAAGTAAATCAGACAACCTGAAATAAATCTGCGAAATTAACCTAAATCAGTTCAAGATCAGCTCACATTCATATATCGCCTTCGCTTGTTCTTTTATTTTTTGCCGGCTCGCCGGATCACTATGATTACGAGACTTTAGTTTCAAAGACAGATGAGCAAGTGGAAAATAATAATAGACAACTTGTAATAAATAAAATCCTAAGTAAAAGAATGAATGAACTTGTAATGGCCCCATAGTCCATTAAAATAAGTTAATAGATCTATGCGCCGATACCCGCATAAATCACGTCCTCAGAAGCAAAGCAGCCGATTGTCAAACAATAAATTACGGCCTGCTTATCCAATATTATTATGAGGGCATATATTTATAAGCACCCCTCTGTATTTGTTGTCAAACTCAGGTTGGTCACACTGCCGACCAGCTGACATATTGTCATTGACATTTATCAGAGGGACATGTAAAAAAAGCAAACAAAAATGTCGCAAAGGAATTTAAGAAGTAGAGCTCGTTCGACCCATTCAGAAACGGCGGAGGAACGCGGCCGAGGACCAGAAGACGAAGCGATGTTAGTTCAACTGATGGCGACAGCAGTACTCGCACAAACGCGAGCTGTAGAACTAAAGGAAGTCGCTGAAAGCGCAGCCATAGCAGTACAGGCAGCTGAGTTTTTGCAAGCTACTGACATAGAAGCACAAGATAGTGATAAGAGACAAATGCAGTATCACAAAAGAGAGCTGGCAGCAATATCAACTCGAATGAGAGCAAGAGTAATAGCTGACCGTGAAGCTGAAATACCGAGACGACGCGCAAAATTAATTTATATGTACCCACCATCGGTCTTTGGAATTTTTTAAAAATAATATATAATTCATTTATGACAGTAATATTCCAGATGCTGTCGTCGGAGCGATTACAGATGCCTATTTCGATGCGTCGGAAAACAATAACGCCAACGGCCAGCAAATCTCTGATAGACAAATTGACACTTACGGGCTTTACGGGCAACAGTTACATGTACGAAGATCTAGTGGAGCTCTAGTGGAGCGACAACAGAAGGAGACAACTGTTGGTTAAAACCCTTAAACGCTTAAAAACCACATTGAAAAAAACGCGTAAAAACGCTTAAGAAAACGCTTAAATTGAACCACGCTTAAAAAAATAAACTGCTAAAAATAATAAGCTAATATAAATAACAATTTAGCAACAAATTGCTACGGCTAAATAGTGAAAAATATTAAATTATGACAAAGTCACTTATAGTGGCTAACTTTGTGAACAAGTAAAACCAAAAATAAAGTGGTATATGTGAAAACTATTTATTTCACTCTCAGCGGCAGCGGCAGCTTAAACAATTAAACACAATATTTTAATTCGTGTCGTTTTGTTAATTTCATACGTGTTAGTGTTCGTCTGGTTTTATTACTGTAAAACCTTATGTGTGAGCCTTAAAACGCACGTGCAAAAGTACTTTTTCCATTAGTCGTGCTTGTTAGTGTATGTGTATGCATACACACATCCAATGTACAACGGTTTAAGTTCGAATAGCATCCACAAATGGCTACTAAAACCAACACTGAAAAGAGCGACTCTTCATCGGCTCTTGCACATGCGGGCGTTACTCTCTTCGATCTGCAATCTCTTTTTTCGGCAAACTCACCACATGTCGAACAAGAAGCGCAGAATGCGCAATTACTGCTGAGTGGTGATAATGTTATGCAGACGAAGAGTAATCTCGCTCTCAATTTAGTTGCTGAAAATATGCCTGTTGATGCAGAAATCAGCCCAGACGCAGCGGCAAATTGCAGAGAAACCACCGATTGCCTCCCCTTTGCCACGCGTTTTGCTGGACCAATCCAAAGTTATTGATGCTCAACTACGGACTAAAAGAGTCACCAAACGGAAGACTGTGCCTCCAGTTAATAAAGCAAAAATTAAACGGCCAAACAGCAACAAACAACTAGTGGCCAAACTGAGGGATGTTGGCAAGTCCACAACGAGCAGAGCGAAACTAGCCACCAGCTCAGTGAAAGCATCTTGGTATCCTCATCATGGTATGACTAAGCTCTGTAAGCGAGCCCCTCAGACTGTGCCCTCTGGATATTCAAAAGGCAGTCTTAATTCGAGCATCGATGTCGAGCAGTTGAGTGACCACTCTAGCCACGGCAACCCAATTGACAAGCGAGCCTCACAGGCTGTGCCCTCTGGATCTTCAAGCAGCAGTTCAAATTCAAGCATTGATTTTGAGCAGTTAAATCACCACTCTATTCTAGACAAGCTCAATGATCCTAAGCAGAAAACTGGAGAACAACTTCCCATTAAACACAACCAGCTGCCCAGCACTGGGGAAAAAATTCCAGCTATTTTTCTTCATAATGTTAAGGAAATTCAGCCAATCCTGGACAAAGCTAACAATACACCAGGTATTGGCAGATTCTCCACGAAGTGTTCCAAGACAAATGGGGTTAAATTTCTGTGTGAGGATTTGGACACATATTTTACCTTGCTGAGAGTTCTTAAAAATGATGACAAGGAACTGCATACCCACCAACTAAGCAGTGAACGTGGTTACAGAATCATAATTCGGCACCTCCACCATTCCACACCGACCAGCTGGATCTACAACAACCTACGCAGCCTTGGCTTTGGTGTCCGAAATGTTAATGTCATCAAGCATAACCGGAACCAACAGGCCATGAACATTGCAGTTGAACTCCAGCCAATACTTGACAACGCGAATGATAGGATTTTGTCGCTCACTTTGCTTGGTAACCGTTGTCAATCATATGGACATAGTAAAAACTACTGTCGCCGCCCCTTCGTTTGTATGAAGTGTGCGGGTGCTCATCCCTCCACGGCTTGCAGTAGGACCAAGATTGATAATCCTAGTTGTGCCAACTGTAAACGGGACCACGTGGCCAGCTATAAGGGCTGTCCCAAATACAAAGAGGCCCGTGAAAAACTTCTTTCGAATAAAGTTCGTTCTAACTATGGTGCCCAGCGGAGACTATAGCATGCCCAACAAAGAAGCAGTCATCAACGGCCCCAATCTGGAGATGAGCTCCCCAGATCTGGGCACTCAGAGCGTGGTGTCCAAACTATTGTTAGCCGTGTTAGCAAGAAGGAGCTAAACCATTGTTATTTAGAGTTGGAGCCGGCTGCGAATAACAAAGAGATTTACAACCTACGCTCCATCTCTCAGGTGCGCATTACTGTTGAATGCCCTGATCGGCATTTGGACATCCCCCAGTGCCATCGCTGCCAGGAATTTGGCCACACAATGAAATACTGCCAAAAACAGCATCGCTGCGTTAAGTGGGGTTCAGCACATGCTAGTCAGATGTGCGAAAAACCATTGAATATTGATACTAAATGTGCCAACTGCGGAGGAACCCATTCAGCAAACTGGAAAGGATGCCCAGCATATCAGCGCGTTGTCAAGGCAAGGACTCCTCTGCGAACTGGACCCGGAAACATTCGAGGAGTTTATTAAAAACAAGAAAAATGATGTCAAATGATGGAGCGGCAGTGGAACGCGCTGCACTAGCGGAAGCAGCATTAGATGCAGCAGCGGTAGCAGCAGCAGATGCAAATGCGGCAGTAGAAGCAGAGGAGGAAGCAGTTCGTGCAAAAGCAAGAACTGCATTAGCACGGAAACGCGCCGAACAAACGGCAGCAGAAGCTTATTTATTAATTATTTTATTTGTTGTATAAACCTATCGATATATTCGACAACGATGATACTGTACGTTTTTCCATATATAAATATAACTTGTCGCCATGCCCAAGAGAGCAGGAAATATGGAAAACAGCGCAGGCGTGAATGCAACATCGCTGAAGGCGCGCGACCGCTTTAAGACACCCTTAATCGAATGCAGTACTTGCTACAGCAAGTGTGAGTAGCAAATAAAAACAAACTAAAAAACGGTTTGCATAAAAATGTAGTAGTATTAGTAGTAGTATGTGTGTTTCAACTACAATTGTGCTTTTTTTATTTTTTTTGGTTTTACAGGGGACATTCGCTGTTTGTCCGCGAAGCCGCACAGCTCGAGGCGCGTATCTGCCGGAAAATGGAGGTGCCCAAAATGCTTAAACACACCATTGACGGAGACCGAGCCTGAGGTGGTCGAGCGTCCTGCACCCGCTGTCTCCCGCTCAACGGAGAACAAGGAGAATGAGGAGAATCAGCAGGAGCAGCCGACTGATTTACCAATGCCAACGGCGGTGAAAACCTGGATAGAACGCTTCGATCTGGAAGTCAAATGCAGTCAGAAGGAATGTCGCCAGCAGGCCCCAGCAATCCGCTCGCGCATTCATCAGGTGGAAATCGAATGCAGTCTCAAGGAATGTCGCCAGCAGGCCCCAGCAATCCGCTCGCGCATTCATCAGGTGGAAATCGAATGCAGTCTCAAGGAATGTCGCCAGCAGGCCCCAGCAGTGCGCTCGGGCATTTATCAGCAGCTGCTCCTCCAGAGGGCGAGATTTATGAGGTGCAAGTTGGTGCCGCTACTTCATCCGTGCCTACTAATGCCGGGGGCACACCAGCCGATATACAATGAGTCGCTCAACCATCAACTTGTGCTCGTCCACTGGTCGAGACACCTATATATGAAGTGAAAGTGAAGGCCTCCACTTCATCCGTGCCTACTAATGCCGGGGGCACACCAGCACCGCGCAATATGCCGCAGCGACCGATGCGCAGCATGATATTGCATGCAATCAATATGAAGTCCATGATGCATCTGGGCATCGGCAATATGACGCAGTTCAAGCTTCATATTTCCGGGCTCTGCAATTTGCCGCATCTAGACATTTGGATAACGTTGCACAAGCTGCGTCTCAACGAGCCCATCCCGGTGCTCGCCCAGTTTTTCGAGATGAACGAATCGGAAGTGGAGGAGACGTGTAAACGCACCCTGGCCAGGCTGGCAAGCTGCCTGCGTCCGCTCATTCGGCCAGATGTAAAGCGTTCTGCGGAGTACCCCAAACATGTGACACGGGAATACAGGGACAACATTTTGCAAGTCCGTTCGTTTGTTCAGTGCGTCAAGACGGATGTGAACAAAAGGCTTGAATTCGGTTACGCCACCTACAAGTTTATACTCTGCATCAATTCAAATGGTGAGTGTGGCAATTGCTTTCGAGCATCAGGTGTTATCAAGTGTTGTTGATACACTCCAATTCCCTTTCAGATATTATCAGCTTTGTGTCTGATGCCTCTCGTGGCAACTGCGATGATCGGACACTGATTGAGGCGAGCAACTTGAAAAACTTAGTCCACAACTGTCTGTAACGCTGTCTAACGCGGAAACAGGCAGGCCAGTCAAAGCTCGGCCAATGACATGGACGGAGATGAAGATGCTGAGCCAAATCGGCCGCTGCCGATAATGCGCGTCGATGATGCCATCAGTCGCAGACAGATTCGGGAAGCAGTCGATAGCAATAATATTAATCGATTAATCGACAAACTCAGTTTGGTCACACCTCACATCACATATCTGACACACATCTGACATATTGTCATTCCCATAATTCAGAGCGAACAAACAGGAACCAAAAATGAGTACACGAGCTTTAGCAAGAATAGCCAATAGGCCCACGCCGGTGGAACGCGTCCAAGAAACCGGACAAATAATGGATCATTTCAAAGCCATAGAAGCTGAATCGAGGGCATCTGTAGCACGTCAGATAACGGGAGTTGAGCAGATGAAGCTACTCGTCGCAAATGCATCCAAAGAATTAGAGGAAGCTGAGGCGGAGCAAGCTGCCCTAAGAGCAGCTCAAGATGCGGATTTGCAAAAAAAGGAATCATTGGCAAGAGAGATGGAAACGATAGAAGCGGCAATGAATGCAAGACAACTGTTAATGACTGGAGCTGATACTAACGTAGAAAGAAAACGAGTTAAAAAGAGAAAAGCAGAGCGAATGGAACAGAACACCGTGATCATGGCTAGACATACCGCTGATCTCACTGAAGAAGCAGCCAATCTAACAACAGCATTGGAAGAATACAATCAATTATAATTATTTTATTTTTTTTTTATTTAGCTATAGTTAAATAAAAAAATCACCTTCAAATGAACTCTTTTTTTAACACAATTGTTTCAAATATATAATTAGAGGGCGTATTATACGTATTAGCGTATTAAAATACCAAATGCCATCTGCCCTGGCACGTAATCGGCATAGGAATCGGTGATTGGAGATGGAGATGGGTCGGGAGACAGGATCCGGTACCCAGGATCCGGTAACCGGTAGACCAGGACCTTTAACTCAAAACGTTGGACTGCATGCATGTGACATAATAAATATTAATGACAACTGACCGACAGCATTGCCATAGATCCCTGCCCAGTGGGTGGGCGATGCGGCGGACAGTCGATGGTGGGCCTTGCACAGAGTTTGCTGATGGTGGTGGTGCTGACGGTGGTGGTGGTGGTGCTGACGGTGGTGGTGGTGGTGGCTGGGTTGACGTTGACACACATTCGACAACAAATTCAAACAACAATTACACCGCTAACAACAATGCAAACAAAGCCAACAATAACGTCACTAACAAGAACACCAAAAATTATATTGGTGATATTAACGCCAACAACAATGACAATGCAAAAAAGGAAAAATTGCGACAATCAATGATTACATCGACTTGGACGCAGTGCCATCAACTTCTGCTGGTGCTCGTGCAGCACCACAAGCACTAGAGGATCCGCTGTCAGATTCTGACTCAGACATCGTGTCAGTTGATATGGCAGAAATGACTACAGTTTTGCCTACTTCTACTATTTCGATGGGTCGGAAAACAATAACGCCAACGGCCAGCAAATCGCTGAGTCGGACTGTTCCCCTGGCAGTGCAACATTTTGTGTGTGTGTTCATTGAACCACACAAAACACAGAAAAATCCTTAAAATCATCACTAGCGGAAGTAACATTAGATGCAGCATCGGTAGCAGCAGCAGATGCAAATGCGGCAGTAGAAGCAGAGGAGGAAGCAGTTCGTGGAAAAGCAAGAACTGCATTGGCACGGAAACGCGCCGAACAAACGGCAGCAGGAGCTTATTTATTAATTATTTTATTTGTTGTATAAACCTATCGATATATTCGACAACGATGATACTGTACGTTTTTCCATATATAAATATAACTTGTCGCCATGCCCAAGAGAGCAGGAAATATGGAAAACAGCGCAGGCGTGAATGCAACATCGCTGAAGGCGCGCGACCGCTTTAAGACACCCTTAATCGAATGCAGTACTTGCTACAGCAAGTGTGAGTAGCAAATAAAAACAAACTAAAAAACGGTTTGCATAAAAATGTAGTAGTATTAGTAGTAGTAGTGTATGTGTGTTTCAACTACAATTGTGCTTTTTTTATTTTTTTTGGTTTTACAGGGGACATTCGCTGTTTGTCCGCGAAGCCGCACAGCTCGAGGCGCGTATCTGCCGGAAAATGGAGGTGCCCAAAATGCTTAAACACACCATTGACGGAGACCGAGCCTGAGGTGGTCGAGCGTCCTGCACCCGCTGTCTCCCGCTCAACAGAGAACAAGGAGAATGAGGAGAATCAGCAGGAGCAGCCGACTGATTTACCAATGCCAACGGCGGTGAAAACCTGGATAGAACGCTTCGATCTGGAAGTCAAATGCAGTCAGAAGGAATGTCGCCAGCAGGCCCCAGCAATCCGCTCGCGCATTCATCAGGTGGAAATCGAATGCAGTCTCAAGGAATGTCGCCAGCAGGCCCCAGCAATCCGCTCGCGCATTCATCAGGTGGAAATCGAATGCAGTCTCAAGGAATGTCGCCAGCAGGCCCCAGCAGTGCGCTCGGGCATTCATCAGCAGCTGCTCCTCCAGAGGGCGAGATTTATGAGGTGCAAGTTGGTGCCGCTACTTCATCCGTGCCTACTAATGCCGGGGGCACACCAGCCGGTATACAACGAGTCGCTCAACCATCAACTTGTGCTCGTCCACTGGTCGAGACACCTATATATGAAGTGAAAGTGGGGGCCTCCACTTCATCCGTGCCTACTAATGCCGGGGGCACACCAGCACCGCGCAATATGCCGCAGCGACCGATGCGCAGCATGATATTGCATGCAATCAATATGAAGTCCATGATGCATCTGGGCATCGGCAATATGACGCAGTTCAAGCTTCATATTTCCGGGCTCTGCAATTTGCCGCATCTAGACATTTGGATAACGTTGCACAAGCTGCGTCTCAACGAGCCCATCCCGGTGCTCGCCCAGTTTTTCGAGATGAACGAATCGGAAGTGGAGGAGACGTGTAAACGCACCCTGGCCAGGCTGGCAAGCTGCCTGCGTCCGCTCATTCGGCCAGATGTAAAGCGTTCTGCGGAGTACCCCAAACATGTGACACGGGAATACAGGGACAACATTTTGCAAGTCCGTTCGTTTGTTCAGTGCGTCAAGACGGATGTGAACAAAAGGCTTGAATTCGGTTACGCCACCTACAAGTTTATACTCTGCATCAATTCAAATGGTGAGTGTGGCAATTGCTTTCGAGCATCAGGTGTTATCAAGTGTTGTTGATACACTCCAATTCCCTTTCAGATATTATCAGCTTTGTGTCTGATGCCTCTCGTGGCAACTGCGATGATCGGACACTGATTGAGGCGAGCAACTTGAAAAACTTAGTCCACAACTGTGTGTAACGCTGTCTAACGCGGAAACAGGCAGGCCAGTCAAAGCTCGGCCAATGACATGGACGGAGATGAAGATGCTGAGCCAAATCGGCCGCTGCCGATAATGCGCGTCGATGATGCCATCAGTCGCAGACAGATGCGGGAAGCAGTCGATAGCAATAATATTAATCGATTAATCGACAAACTCAGTTTGGTCACACCTCACATCACATATCTGACACACATCTGACATATTGTCATTCCCATAATTCAGAGCGAACAAACAGGAACCAAAAATGAGTACACGAGCTTTAGCAAGAATAGCCAATAGGCCCACGCCGGTGGAACGCGTCCAAGAAACCGGACAAATAATGGATCATTTCAAAGCCATAGAAGCTGAATCGAGGGCATCTGTAGCACGTCAGATAACGGGAGTTGAGCAGATGAAGCTACTCGTCGCAAATGCATCCAAAGAATTAGAGGAAGCTGAGGCGGAGCAAGCTGCCCTAAGAGCAGCTCAAGATGCGGATTTGCAAAAAAAGGAATCATTGGCAAGAGAGATGGAAACGATAGAAGCGGCAATGAATGCAAGACAACTGTTAATGACTGGAGCTGATACTAACGTAGAAAGAAAACGAGTTAAAAAGAGAAAAGCAGAGCGAATGGAACAGAACACCGTGATCATGGCTAGACATACCGCTGATCTCACTGAAGAAGCAGCCAATCTAACAACAGCATTGGAAGAATACAATCAATTATAATTATTTTATTTTTTTTTTATTTAGCTATAGTTAAATAAAAAAATCACCTTCAAATGAACTCTTTTTTTAACACAATTGTTTCAAATATATAATTAGAGGGCGTATTATACGTATTAGCGTATTAAAATACCAAATGCCATCTGCCCTGGCACGTAATCGGCATAGGAATCGGTGATTGGAGATGGAGATGGGTCGGGAGACAGGATCCGGTACCCAGGATCCGGTAACCGGTAGACCAGGACCTTTAACTCAAAACGTTGGACTGCATGCATGTGACATAATAAATATTAATGACAACTGACCGACAGCATTGCCATAGATCCCTGCCCAGTGGGTGGGCGATGCGGCGGACAGTCGATGGTGGGCCTTGCACAGAGTTTGCTGATGGTGGTGGTGCTGACGGTGGTGGTGGTGGTGGCTGGGTTGACGTTGACACACATTCGACAACAAATTCAAACAACAATTACACCGCTAACAACAATGCAAACAAAGCCAACAATAACGTCACTAACAAGAACACCAAAAATTATATTGGTGATATTAACGCCAACAACAATGACAATGCAAAAAAGGAAAAATTGCGACAATCAATGATTACATCGACTTGGACGCAGTGCCATCAACTTCTGCTGGTGCTCGTGCAGCACCACAAGCACTAGAGGATCCGCTGTCAGATTCTGACTCAGACATCGTGTCAGTTGATATGGCAGAAATGACTACAGTTTTGCCTACTTCTACTATTGCGATGGGTCGGAAAACAATAACGCCAACGGCCAGCAAATCGCTGAGTCGGACTGTTCCCCTGGCAGTGCAACATTTTGTGTGTGTGTTCATTGAACCACACAAAACACAGAAAAATCATTAAAATCATCACTAGCGGAAGTAACATTAGATGCAGCATCGGTAGCAGCAGCAGATGCAAATGCGGCAGTAGAAGCAGAGGAGGAAGCAGTTCGTGGAAAAGCAAGAACTGCATTGGCACGGAAACGCGCCGAACAAACGGCAGCAGGAGCTTATTTATTAATTATTTTATTTGTTGTATAAACCTATCGATATATTCGACAACGATGATACTGTACGTTTTTCCATATATAAATATAACTTGTCGCCATGCCCAAGAGAGCAGGAAATATGGAAAACAGCGCAGGCGTGAATGCAACATCGCTGAAGGCGCGCGACCGCTTTAAGACACCCTTAATCGAATGCAGCACTTGCTACAGCAAGTGTGAGTAGCAAATAAAAACAAACTAAAAAACGGTTTGCATAAAAATGTAGTAGTATTAGTAGTAGTAGTGTATGTGTGTTTCAACTACAATTGTGCTTTTTTTATTTTACTGGGGACATTAGCTGTTTGTCCACGAAGCCGCACAGCTCGAGGTGCGTATCTGACGGAAAATGGAGGTGCCCAAAATGCTTAAACACACCATTGACGAAGACCGAGCCTGAGGTGGTCGAGCGTCCTGCACCCGCTGTCTCCCGCTCAACGGAGAACAAGGAGAATGAGGAGAATCAGCAGGAGCAGCCGACTGATTTACCAATGCCAACGGCGGTGAAAACCTGGAGCATTTAGTACCTGTTCTAACCACAAAAGATCAAAAGAATAATATGCAAATTTGACAATAAATGTGGAATCTATGTTTTAAACGATGATTTGGAATACACGAATATATATGTGGACAGGGGACAGCTGCCATCCCTTCTTCACCCAACACAACATGTGAACTTTATATATATACAAGCAAATTGGATTAGATTATGAAATTTGAATTTCCCCTTTACGAAAATCTGACTACGCCATTGTGGCTTATCTCCGCCAGCCAGCAACATTATGTATAAGATGTAATGGCCCCATAGTCCATTGAATGCCAAATTCAAAATTGCATTTAAATATTCGGACACTCGCGCCAATGCCAGCGCCAATCAATGAGAATGCAAGCATGATCGATTGTTATCAGCTGTTATCAGCGGTGCGGGCGAGAAGCTTCTGCTTCTTAGCTCTGGTTTTCGCCTTTTCTGTTCGAGGTTCCAAAGCAAACAGACGCGTCCGTTTCAAGCCGGCGAAATTGAAAAATGTAAAATATTGTGGCACAAGTGCAGAAAAAAATCAACTCCACATTCTGTGAAGCCATCCACGGCTGAAATTGGATTGAAGTAATATAAGTTGTAACACGTCTATTGTTTGACAGTGGGCAACCTCAGCTAGCTCAGATTTCTCAGGGTGGGTAACTCCAACCCTGCCCATAGACGGTACAGATCCGAAACTGACTCTACCTTTACAACACTACATATCAACCTACATGCACACACAAAATAAACGAAACAGTTGGCAGGCCTGGTGTATATGGCCACGACGTACCCGCCCTTCCTGCAATGAACCAATGTGATTTTTGTGGGTTCATCGCCCTCTTATTGGAATTGGCGATTAATTTCCTCCATACTCCCGGCGATTCTCCCTTCCAAACGAATCTACTCTCGTTTCATAATTTTACTATATTTTATTTACATTTATTATTAATTTAATATCTATCACTTAGCTGTAACAAAAAAAAATCGTAATAACATGTGTGTTTGGGTACGCAGGTATCCGCGCCAAACAACAATTAAAGCAGCTTCTCTCTTAATATTGTTCTCTTTGATAAGTTATGCTCTGCGCAGCATAAAGAGCAAATTAACGTAAAGATCATAACTGTTGTTTTGTATATGCTCATCGGCATTTCGTTTTAGTGCATTTGGTTTCACTTTGCTTGCCCTTTGCCTTAGCTGAGCGCAAGCAGCAGCTGCAATTCGGCAGCTAGTTAGTTCTATTTCGTCAATCGAGAATTCAAGTCGCGGCACTGTATTCGACACTGCAAGTCGACAAATTAATTCGAATAATCAATCGCTGATAGCTCAAATCGGAGCTTATAATAAACAATTGTTAATATTTAATTTTGGCCACGAAGGCAAATAAACTTAATTTATAGAAATTTCGGTGCGTTTCTGTTTATCTGTGTGACATTGGAAAAATTCGATAGCTATTGAAAAAGCTCAATAGCTCAACAATGTAGCTTTTAAATTTAACCTCCGTGTAAGTGGAATATAAAAGCAATTTAGTAGCCTTTTTCCGCCTTTTTTCCCGCCCCTTTTTTTTCTTTTTTCGGCCTCGCGCGATGGCTGCATCTAGCATGCCTATAGATTTGTGCTTAAACCATTTGAGAATTGTAAGATAAATTTACATCAAAACCAATCCCCTGAAGTAGGCAACACAAAAAATATAATGGGAGGTTTGTAATCGCAAAAAAAAATTTGTGGCGGTATTCGATTGGCGCTGTCGCTACTCCACGACGAATGCAACAACTTCTTAACTCAGCTCATTGCTAATCAGTTTATTAAGTTAATTCTTGGCTGAGGCAGCCTGTCAGAAGAGTGCTTGCAAGTTCACATTGTGTAGCATACGCACTCAGAAGCTTGTATAAGCATACCGCTGTCTTTGAACGAGAGACACTTATGTGACCCAGGCATTGGGACACTCTATTTAAATCCTGCCAGGAGCAGAAGACAATAAAATACAAAATGTTAATTGTGCTGCTAATGTGCTAGTTTCATGAAATTTCCTTTGTTCGCTTATTTTACTAATGAACCCCTCAAAACAATAAATAAAATTAATTTCAAATTATAAGCCAAATGTCAATCAAGTAACTGAGACTTCCAATACAACAAATAATAATACTCTCCTAATAATAATTACTGTTTGCGAATCAATTTAATATCAATCTAATACTTAAACTGTTTAAGATGTACACCAAACATCGTAAAAATTAATACAAGAAAAAACTATCAAATGAAATAAGTGCATAAAAACAACAAAAAAACTACCCAAAAATGAAACCAAAGAAGACCGACGCCGGCAAGATTGCCGGCAAAACACCTGCAAGAAGAGCTAATACAACAATAAGACCTATGAACAGACTAAAAATTTAACATAAGTTTAAGGTATGAAAATACTAGATTTAATAAACATATTGAAAATTTGCAAGCAAAATTGTTGCAAATGTAACCGTAATATATACAATGTACCAATCTGGCAACTCTGTGTATGTAATATAACGATCTAGCAACTCTGATCTTATGTCATGTCATGTCAAATGAATTTCATCATAACGCGAAAACGGCACAACAAATCAGAGCTAATAAAAAGCAAAAGCGAATAAAACCAAAATACTAAGTGAGATTAGATTTCATTCATTTCCGTGACAAACGTCCGATTCACGTCATCGCACAAGAGATTAGAGTACTACGATGAGGTAGATAAGAAGCTCACCGTGTGAACTAATAGGGTAAACGTGATCTACGACAATTGATAATAGAGTTGAGTTACCTGAAAGAGCTAATAAAATAATAAAAGAAATAATACTCCATTAATAAACCATTTGTTGCACATTAACGAATAATATTAACGCCCAATTGTTCAGAGGTCGCTGGTGTGGAGGTGCTTTAAGCGTCTATGGGTTGTATTCGATCCTAGTGAGCAAGCCAATGGGTTGACATGGTTATGTAACGACTTGTATGGCGGTTTATTTGACTAATGACGGTCGGTACACAGAAGTCGTTGTGCAGCGTCATATTGTTCACATAGGGTGGATCACCAGAGATGTCTCTTAGGACCTTGTTCTGCAGAACTTGAATGTGGTTAACCCAAGATTCTGCCGCTGTGCCCCAAAATGGAATCCGATATGTCCATGTGAGCACGATGATGCTCCTGTACACCAGCAGCTTGTTGCTCAAGCTGAGTTTGCTGGATGACTTCAGCAACCAGTTAAGTTTCGCCCTTTTGGATCTACACGCTGCTGCGGTGATCTGTATGTGTTTGCGCCAGGTAAGTTTCCTGTCCAGATACATACCAAGGTAGCGAACATAGTTCTCCTGAGGTATGACCGTGCTGTTGAGTCGGACATTTGGAAAGTTACCACTCCTGAGCGCAAACGTACAGTGCTGAGACTTGTTCTCATTGCCGCAGATGTTCCACCGGTTGACCCAGGTACTAAAACCATCCAAGAACACAGTGTCATCCGCGTATGTGGTAAGCAGCGTGTTTCTCGCTACCGGAATCGGCAAGTCCGCGGTGTACAATGTGTACAAGGCAGGTCCAAGGACACTAACCTGCGGTACACCCGCTCCGATGCGGCGGATGTTTGATCGCTCGCCCCTAACTTTAACCATAAAAGAACGGCCAAGCAGGTAGGACCTCAGCAGTAAATACTGCGCCGATGGTAGTAGGGACTTAAGCTTAAAATGCAGGCCATCAAGCCATACGCGATCAAACGCTTGCTGAATATCCAGGAAGACAGCAGAACTGTACTGCTTATTTTCCAGAGCCTCGAGGACATTCTGTACTACTCGATGAACTTGCTCAGGTGTACCATGGTGATGCCTAAAGCCAAACTAATGATCAGGAATGGCACTCTGGAAGCCACTTACTGCCGACAACCTTCCCAGAAATATTTTTTCAAATATCTTGCAGAAAATAAATAACTTAACGTTCAAAAACATAATTAAATGCAATCAACAAATTTTGGTAATTAAAGAAATTTGCGAAACCCATAATGACAATAGTACATGTAGTAAGCTAACAAATCTAAGCTTCCTAAAATGCATAACAGCTGACTGCCGACTAATCAATAGTCAACTCGACCGTGAAGACATGTTCACTGGAACAATCCTGCCTATCAACTTCGAAAGCATAAGAAAAATCGAAAGGAACCAATGAACCTAAGGGAACATTCCCCATTCAGTTTGAAAACTCTACAGTCTGGGTAGCATAAGATCAACTAATAGCGGAAAAGTCAGAAGTCGAAGAAGTAAATAAATAAATACCAATAATAGAAGGGAAATAAAACCCCTAAAAAATAGCAGCACAACCACGATAACGGTGAATTTAGCACTCTCAATCACACTTTTCATCTTAATAAATGTGATGGTAATCTGATGGATCAGACAAAAGACTATCTCATGGATGTACTTAGAGCAGATACTCAACACTCTAAGTTCAGTGCAAGAACTTGCAACCCACATTTAAAAAACAAAATAACAATTTTATAGAATATTGTCAAATAAGTGAATAACAAGGGATGCACTAAGAAGGAACAATGTTCAATATGCAACAAAAGAAAAGAAAAGCACTACCATCAACCCCAATTATTAAAATAAAATCAAGAAATGGGGACCATGAAAATGTAAGGGCTGTAATTGGTAGTGGGGGTCTCAAAGTACCAACATTTCTGAAGAAGCAGTAGGAATTCTAGAATTGCCTAAAGTAAGAACTCTCTCAGAAATCAGTGGTGTATGTTCAGAATGCTTCATACGGATAATCCGGTTGTAACTCAATTTTTGGAATATCAAATTCACAATTACTGGCATTTGAAGCCCAAGAAGGTAACTGTTGATTACCATACTTGTAGAAAAATCAGCTTAATAAGAAAATAATCACGCTAATAAGGCTGCGAAAATCCATAGGTAGTATTACTGAGAATAAAGGTCACTCAACCACCTTCCCTTATTTACATTTCCCCAAGAGGGAATGCCACACCGTGGATCCCGATATTCTTGACCTTCTCAAAGCTAAACAATCGCGTTGAGGAGGCATTTTATGATAAGAAACAACAAGTTTTAACTGTGTCATACATATCACATGAGTTTTATTCAGGTTTAATAATTCATAACTATGGATTCCGCTGAAATGAAGATAGTATAGCAAAGCAGTTACAACAATTGAATTGTAATTATGTATACTTAAACGATATAACCAATGAGAAGAATTTATACTGGATCAGCAGCTTTGTTAATTTTAGTACGGACCAGTTTTTCAGTTGAGCAAAAACATCATTATCGTTGAGCTTTATTTCTTATCACAGAATCATGCACCACCTCTAACTCGGTAAACAAAGTGCACTGTTGACTCGTTCTGAACATTGTAATAGGCGAGAGTGCGACCATTTACAAATTGCCTGCAGAGAAGGTTAAGAGCTGCTCATCAAGAGGAGTTCCATCTCTTTCCTCGATCTTGGCTTTGAAATTTTCGACGGTGTCCGTAGGTTCGGCCTCAATAATGAAGGTCTTACCCGCGATGCTTACCACGAAGACTTGCATCGTATTCTGCGTACTTTCCTCTCTTTCCTCGATCTTGGCTTCGAAATTTTCGACGCTATCCGGTCTGGATTTTTTCATTTTTGACAAAAAATAAAAAAGTGCAAGTATAATAATGATAAGGATAACAATCAGAATTATAAAACAAAGTGCAATTATAAGAAATGCTATAAGAAATGCTATTAGCCCGCCTAGGAGCCCTATAACTTTCAACAGTGTTGACCACAATATACCATGTTTTCGAACCAGCACCTCGAATGTATCGATGACTCTCGGGGGAAGATTCTCATAAATGATAATGCATTTCTTTTCCGATAAATACAGTGTGCCAATTAACATTCCACCATCAATATCGGCTCGGCAGACATAAGCCTTTCCTTCTTGTCCAACAGAGACTGAATTGGCTCCCGCAAATCCATCGAAGCTGCGCACCCAGTGATATCTGTTGTGAGGATCAACAAGCAGCTCGAAGTTGGTTGCTGCAAAAGCGGCTTCATTGGTCCAATAAGTAGTATAGCCAGTTACCGCTCTGACCCGTGCTGGCAGGAAAGAGCCCTCATGATGAACGCGTCCCACGAAGTTATTGTAGCCCTCCAAATCGGAGCCGCCGTTTACAGTGTATTCGGGGAACGTCTTCGACTTGTCGAATTGGACCCAAGTATCAGTATTATCATAAAAATACAAACAGCATGCAAGTAGGACCACCATGCCTCCAATAAGACAATATTTCGTGATTCGAAATATAATTTTATAGTTCAGTAAGCCTTTAAAAACTGTGAATAAATATGTTTATAAAATTGATTAATTGAAAACTGTTTTGTATTTCACATTAGTTTGTCAATTGCTTGTTACTAATTTTAGCATTGACAGGATGGGTTAAAGCACAGTCTATACTGACCAAAATTTTCGCGAGCGAAATTCCATTATATTTCGCATGCGGGACCTAAAAACAAAGCGGTCTACTGAGAGGCCTTTACTCCATTTATAAGTACACTTTCTTCTAGACGATTCGAATCATTTCTCATTTCCGGAGTAAAATATTTCGCTACCAGTTTTTTAAATGAAGTTTCACATTATCGATAACTTTTTGATTTGTAAACTATGCTTAAGGTGCGAAATTTAACCAATTCAATTGAACCATTCTCCTACCCAGCACCAGGCCTTTAAAAATATATTGTATCGCAGCTCGAAACATTGTTTTAACTCTCCAATGAGTTATTAAAGACTGTGGATTAATACGATTGTTGTACCTTTTTTTGCACTGCCTATCTTAACTTAACTTATCAATAGTGCTTTTCATATCTTATCAATAGTGCAGTTAAGATAAGAAATTCCTAGAAATACTTTTCAATCATTATATTTAGGTGATTCAATCTTAAAAAGAAAGAAGGTTGCAGTCGGGCATAACCGAATGCACAAAACTCTTATAACCCAAGGTAAAGAACAGGATGGATGTAGCCAAGAAATACCAATCTTTGAAGGCTGAGTGAACTTTATTATCCAAG
The DNA here is from genome assembly GCA_035042225.1 of Drosophila incognita. Lineage (NCBI taxonomy): Eukaryota > Metazoa > Arthropoda > Insecta > Diptera > Drosophilidae > Drosophila > Drosophila incognita. The sequence continues at coordinate 21,758 of JAWNLQ010000165.1, forward strand.
GCTTTGTGAATTTTTGAGGGCATTATTGAAAAAAATGTTGGAGGAGTTTCCAAGTAATTTACCAATTTCCAATTCAGAAGTATTCAGGCTTTTGCGAAATTTGGGGGCAAGAGTGGGACTGGACGCAAAAACGGACGCTAGACTGCATGATTACGAGATTGTCGTTATTAAGTAGAAAAAAATAATAAACAATTGGTAATAGAGTTGAAAGCAAGACAATTAATGAATTAACTGAAAGAGCTAATGAAATAAGAAAAGGAAACCATAGGAAAAAATACTCTCTACTAATAATATTCAATTAATAAATCCAATAAACAGAGACAACAAAATAAATAGCTTAACGTTCAAAAACATAATTAAATGCAATCAACAAATTTTGGTAATTAAAGAAATTTGCGAAACCCATCATGACAAAAGGACATGTAGTAGAGTAAGCTAATAGCTAGGACACCTGTATAACACGCTTCCTAAAGTGCAAAACAGCTGACTGCCGACTAATCAATAGTCAATTCGACGATGAAGACATCTTCACTGGAACAATCCTGCCTAACAAATTCGAAGGCACAATAAAAATCTACAGGGAACCAATGGACCTAAGGGGAACATACCTCATTCAGTTTGAAAACTCTACAGTCAGGGTAGCATAAGATCAACTAATAGCAGAAAAGTTAGAAGTCGAAGAAGTACTTGCGTTGCAAATGCTTAAGGAAATAAATATCAATAATACAAGGAAACTAAAACCCCTATGAAATAGCAGGACAACCACGATAATGGTGAATTTAGCACTCTCAATCACACTTTTCATCTTAATAAATGTGATGGTAATCTGATGGATCAGACAAAAGACTATCTCATGGATGTACTTAGAGCAGATACTCAACACTCTAAGTTCAGTGCAAGAACTTGCAACCCACATTTAAAAAACAAAATAACAATTTTATTGAATATTGTCAAATTTGTAAAGGCACTGGAAATAATATAAGTCAATGATTTAAATTTAGAAAGTAGACTTCTATCGAAAGACTTGAAAAAGTGAATAACAAGGGATGCACTAAGAAGGAACAATGTGCAATATGTAACAAAAGAAAAGAAAAGCACTTTTATCAACCCCAATTATTAAAATAAAAGCGAGAAATGGGGAATATGAAAATGTAAGGGCTGTAATTGGTGTGAGGGTCTCAAAGTACCAAAATTTCTGAAGAAGCAGTAGGAATTCTAAAATTGCCTAAGGTAAGAACGCTCTCAGAAATCATTGGTGTATGTTCAGAATGCTTTATTGATCAGGTTTTCACAACTGATACGGGTAATCCGGTTGTAACTCAATTTTGGCATTTAACGCCCAAAAAGGTAACTGTTGATTTCCATACTTGTAGAAAAGCCATTGGAAACAAACAAACCAAGCAAACCTATCAAAATCAGCTTAATAGGAAAATAATCACGCGCATAAGGCTGAGAAAATCCATAGGTTGGATTACTGAGAATAAAGGTCACTCAACCACCCTTCCTTATTTACATTTACCCAAGAGGGAATGGCACACCGTGGATCCCGATATTCTTGACCTTCTCAAAGCTAAACAATCGCGTTGAGGGGGTATTTTATGATAAGAAACAGCAAGTTTTAACTGTGTCATACATATCACATGAGTTGCGTTGTTTGTCCCACTGTAAAGGCCAGCGCAGGCTTTTGCATGCGGACGGACGAAACGAAAATGAACAAAAGGAGATAGTGAGAAAAGAAAAGAGCGAGCTAACGCGAGCGAGGTTCCTCGTAAGCGTGAGCGTAAGCTTAGATCATGATTAAGCTGTAAAGCTCTTGTACTCTCCGCTCTCTTTGATATTGATGTTCTTGTGGTTCGATTAACTTTTGCAGTGTAACATTTAACGCCGCTCTTTTCATTGTGCTCAGAGCTTCTGTCTATTTGAAACATTTAACGTAATGCATAATGCCCATATTTGAAAGAGAATATTTTGAATTAAAGTAAATTATCCCTCCCTTATAAAATTGGATTACCACATTCAGATCCTTTTATCTATAATAGCATACATATACACCCTTATTAGTATTTGAATAATTTACACAATACACTGAACAAAAATTGACGCATATCCATTAAAAAAAAATACAACAATAATTTAACAATTTTATTTTTGTGATTACGCGAAGTACACTGAATAAGCTTGAATATCGACATATAAGCCAATAAAAAAATAACTATAGCAATTTAATTTGAAAAAAATAAATTAAATAAATGAATAAAATGTAACCGCCTTTAAGAAATAAACATTCAAATATTAGTTCTTAAACAAAAATTCCAACTGCTAATATTAAGAAAACTGTTAAAACCACCTTAAACGTTAGGATTACTTTTTTAGATTTTTTTTAAATTTTATTGGCGAAAATAGGGAAAGTACCGCAAAGCCGATAGTGCCGAGTAACATCGTACTCTGCGTACTTTCCTCGATTTTGGCTTCGAAATTTTCGATACTTTTATCGATGACTTGACTCGCATTCTGCGATACTTCCAATTGATTCTCTTTCATCGAACTTGGCTTCGAAATTTTCGACGGTATCCGTAGGTTCTTATCCGCGATGATTTTAGCGATGACTTGACTCGCAATCTGCGTACTTTGAATTCCTTCTCTTTCGTCGATTTTGACTTCGAAATTTTCGACAGGATCCGTAGGTTCGGCCTCAATAATGACGGTCATATCCGCGATGCTTGCATCAACTTGCATCGTGTTCTGCGTACTTTGAATTCCTTCTCTTTCTTCAATCGTGGCTTCATAATTTTCGACGGTATCCGTAGGTTCGGCCTCAATACTGACGGTTATATCCGCGATGCTTGCATCAACTTGCATTGTGTTCTGCGTACTTTGAATTCCTTCTCTTTCTTCAATCGTGGCTTCATAATTTTCGACGGTATCCGTAGGTTCGGCCTCAATACTGACGGTCATATCCGCGATGCTTGCATCAACTTGCATTGTGTTCTGCGTACTTTGAATTCCTTCTCTTTCTTCAATCGTGGCTTCATAATTTTCGACGGTATCCGTAGGTCCGGCCTCAATACTGACGGTTATATCCGCGATGCTTGCATCAACTTGCATTGTGTTCTGCGTACTTTGAATTCCTTCTCTTTCTTCAATCGTGGCTTCATAATTTTCGACGGTATCCGTAGGTTCGGCCTCAATACTGACGGTCATATCCGCGATGCTTGCATCAACTTGCATCGTGTTCTGCGTACTTTGAATTCCTTCTCTTTCGTCGATTTTGACTTCGAAATTTTCGACAGGATCCGTAGGTTCGGCCTCAATAATGACGGTCATATCCGCGATGCTTGCATCAACTTGCATTGTGTTCTGCGTACTTTGAATTCCTTCTCTTTCTTCAATCGTGGCTTCATAATTTTCGACGGTATCCGTAGGTTCGGCCTCAATACTGACGGTCATATCCGCGATGCTTGCATCAACTTGCATCGTGTTCTGCGTACTTTGAATTCCTTCTCTTTCGTCGATTTTGACTTCGAAATTTTCGACAGGATCCGTAGGTTCGGCCTCAATACTGACGGTCATATCCGCGATGCTTGCATCAACTTGCATTGTGTTCTGCGTACTTTGAATTCCTTCTCTTTCTTCAATCGTGGCTTCATAATTTTCGACGGTATCCGTAGGTCCGGCCTCAATACTGACGGTCATATCCGCGATGCTTGCATCAACTTGCATCGTGTTCTGCGTACTTTGAATTCCTTCTCTTTCTTCAATCGTGGCTTCATAATTTTCGACGGTATCCGTAGGTTCGTCCGGCGTACTTTGAGTGCTAGAAGTACGTCTGGATCTTTTCATTTTTGACAAAAAATAAAAAAGTGCAAGTATAATAATGATAAGGATAACAATCAGAATTATAAAACAAAGTGCACTTATAAGAAATGCTATAAGAAATGATATTAGCCCGCCTAGGAGCCCTATAACTTTCAACACCGTTGACCACAATATACCATGTTTTCGAACCAGCACCTCGAATGTATCGATGACTCTCGGGGGAAGATTCTCATAAATGATAATGCATTTCTTTCCCGATAAATACAGTGTGCCAATTGACATTCCACCATCAATCCCGGCTCGGCAGACATAAACCTTTCCTTCTTGCCCAGGTCTTGTTTCAACAGAGACTGAATTGGCTTCCACAAATCCATCGAAGCTGCGCACCCAGTGATATCTGTTGTGAGGATCAACAAGCAGCTCGAAGTTGGTTGCTGCAAATGCGGCTTCTTTGGTGCAATAAGTAGTATAGCCAGTTACCGCTCTGACCCGTGCTGGCAGGAAAGAGCCCTCATGATGAACGCGTCCCACGAAGTTATTGTAGCCCTCCAAATCGGAGCCGCCGCTTACAGTGTATTCGGGGAACGTCTTCGACTTGTCGAATTGGACCCAAGTATCAGTATTATCACAAAAATACGACCAGCATGCAAGTAACACCACCAGGCCTCCAATACAATATTTCGTGTTTCGAAATATAATTTTATAGTTCAGTAAGCCTTTAAAAACTGTGAATAAATGTGTTTATAAAATTAATTGAAAACTGTTTTTTATTTCACATTAGTTTGTCAATTGCTTGTTTCTATTATTAACATTGACAGGATGGGTTAAAGCACAGTTTAGAGACTGACCAAAATTTTGGCTAGCGAAATTGCATTATATTTCGCTTGTGGGACCTAAACGCAAAGCGGTCTATTGAGAGGAATTTATTTATTTTTCCACCTTTACTGCATTTATAAGTACACTTTCTTCCTGAGGATTCGAATCATTCGCGACCAGTTTTTTAAATAAATTTTCACATTACCGATAACTTTTTGATCTGTAAACTATGCTTAAGGTGCGAAATGTAACCAATTCAATTGAACCATTCTCTTACCCAGCACCAGGCCTCTAAAAATATATTTTATCGCTGCTCGAAACATTGTTTTAACTCTCCAATGAGCTACTTAAACTGAAGCCACGTGCTAAACCTTCTCACCAACGAGAGCAGATAAACGACACGTTCGATCATCTAGAGCTTTGTTGAACAACTAAATTAGCTGCAACAGCCGTCAAATTAGCCAATTCCCTTTGTCGAGAGAGAGCGCTGAATAAAGAGAGTGCGCTGCTGACGCTATGCTGCAGCTTTCAGAACAACACACTAGCTGCTGCAGCTGTCAGATCAGCGAACGCTCTTTATCGAGAGAGAGAGAGAGAGAGTGTGTTGCACCAAGAGAGCGCTGTATAATCGCATAATTTGTATTGCTGTGTGCAAACCAACTGAAGTTTTCTGTGTGAGAACAAGTACAAGCGAAAAATGAGTGCGCTGTACCATATAGACAGGTTGGACGAAGCAAATTATCATTCGTGGTGTGTCCAAATGAAAAGTGTGCTAATTCATTGCGTGAATAACCCTAAAGGCAGTGCATCAGCCCACCGGTCCAGTTAGAAAGGTCAAGTTGTTCAAGAGATTACTCTTCATGCGGATGAACGAGAATGAGATACTGCAAATGCATATTGCAAATTTTGTGAACACGGTGGAGCAGTCAACAGAGATTACTCAAATCATATGAAAATCTTGTTGTAGCATTGGAATCACGTTATGAATTACTAAGTACTTTAGTACTTTGAAGGTTAAATTGTTTGAAGAATGCGAATGCACAGGCATTTTTAAGCAAAGAGAGCGCAAATAAGAGAGCAAAAGAGAGCGCAAAAAAGAAGACAAAGTAAGCTAGAATCGAAACAGAAAAATGATGTGTTACAATTGCGGTAAAATTGTCCACATTGCTGCCGAATGTAGGTCCAAAGCGAACGAAGAGAATGTAAAAGGAAGAGACGCAAAATCATATTTCATGTTGCTAAGTTCAAAAAACAGTAATCAGTCAGCGTGATGCTTAGATAGTGGCGCCACACCTCATATGTGTGCAAATCAAAATATGTTTAATTCGTTCGAACAATGCACTGATACAGTCACACTTGCTGGTGAGAAGTCACTAGAAGTAGTCGGACGAGGAGACGTCATGATTAAAACGAAATCTTCAGCAGAAAAACTTAAAAACGTTCTTTATGTACCACAATTACAATGCAACTTCATTTTGGTGAGCAGATTAGTAAAAGGAGGCTGCACTGAAACCTTCATAAAAAGTCGTGCGTGTGTGTGTGACGAAAACGGTAAAATGCTGATAATCGCAAATCATAGAAGCAATTTATTTCTGTGTGAAATAACCAAATCAATAAATGCTGTGTACCTAACTGGAAATGGCAAAAGTGGACATTATGAAATGGCATAAGAGATATGGACATTTGAACATGCAAAGCCTCAAAGAGTTAATTAATGTGAAAATGGTGCGTGGAGTGAACTTCCACAGCCCAAGCGAATTGGACTGTAAAATAAGCCCACACAGTAAGTGTTGCGCGAAGCCATTTAATATGCCGGTCAGCAAAAGTGAGGATGTTTTAAACCTCATACATAGTGATGTTTGCGGCCCTATATACATATGTTCAACCGGAGGATCACGTGTTCACGTATATCATAAGAAGAACATGGTGGAATGCCAAACGGAAAAACGGATCAAAGTACTTCGCAGTGACAATGGCAGAGAATATGTCAACAACGAATTTGACGTATTTCTGAGACAAAATGGGATCGTCCGCCAATTGAGTGTGCTACACACACCACAGCATAATGGAGTTGCAGAAAGGATGAATCGCACCCTCGTGGAGATGGCGCGATGTATGTATGAAATTTACAGAAGTGCAGTCCAACAGAAGAAGCAGCAGAGCCAGCACCAGAAGCAGCAGCAGAGGCATCAGCAGATCCAGCAGCGGAGGCAGCGACGAAGATAACGGTAACACCGATACCAGCAAATCAGGTGACAAAAGTAAAGCGAATGGTGATGAGGATCACGAAACCAACCAAAGAGATATCAGCAAGAAAAGTAACCGGCTTGAAAGAATCAGTGGGCAAGGATGGCGAAGACCAGACGAGAAGCGGCACAAGCTGAATCTTCTAAGCAGTTATGACGTCATAACACCAGCAACTGCGGAAGAAGCATTTGAAAGTCCACAGGCGATCGAATGGCATAAGGCCATGGCAGAGGAATTCGGAGCACTGAAAGTCAATGGAACTTGGGATCCAGCCGAATTACCATCCAATCATAAGGCGATTGAATGCAGATGGGTCTTTGCACTAAAACGTGGCAAAAATGGCACCATAGAACGATACAGGGCTAGGCTAGTGGCAAAGGGTTGCAGCCAGCAACATGGAGTGACGAAACGTTTTCGCCAGTAGTGCGATATGCGACAATAAGGATGGTGTTGGCCATAGCAGCTGAACTGGAGCTACATGTGCACCAACTAAAAACCACATAAATATAATCGCAGTGTGAATGATATGATGATATGTTCGTCAGATATCGGTGAGTTGGCCAGTATAAAAAAGAGTATATCTTGTATTTTCCAGATGGTTGATAAGGGCCCTATACATCATTTCCTTGGTATAGAAATCAATCGGAAGGGCATATCAGGGGCGATAACGATAACTCAGCAGCAGCATGTGCTGCAGTTGCTTGAGAAGTTTGGCATGGAAGCGTGTCGGCCAGCATCAGTTCCGTTGGCGTCCGGGTACACCACCAAATGTGAGAGCCAACTTTGCAAAAGGGTCAACCAGAGATCAACTCGCAATTCAAGCTGCCTTTTTAATCTCAAGACCAATGTCAAAAACAGCAACTGGAAGCTGATGTGAAGCTCACTACCTATTTCATCGTAATCAAGCCGCTCCAGACTTTCATGAAAATGGTCAAATGAGTCTAGCATGTCGTACAGTTGCTCCAAGTTGAACTTAATTTGCACCGAATCGACCGAATCTATCATTGACACCGGCCACGCTACGTCAAACTTCTGTATCACCTCATATTTATCTTCAGCCTTCCGCTAATAAAACGCAAATTTGGCAGGCACACTATCAGCGGACGTGACTGCGTTCATTTTTATGCTTAACGCTCGCACAAGATTGCAGACAAATGATCAAATTACCGAACACAGCACGATTCACAGGAAAGAGCGGTTTCTATGTAACCAATCACCCACGCGCAGCTGCTCATGTACATGAAAAAAGTTCACGAGAGCTCAAGCAAAGCAGCGACACACACTAAACGACAAAACAAACCAATCAAAATCAGCTTAACGAGAAAATGCAACACTCACATAAGGCATAAGGCTGAGAAAATCCATAGGTTGGATTATTCAGAATAAAGGTCACTCAACCATTATAGTAGGGAACACTAAAGTCCACCCAAAAACACCCTTCCTTACTTACATTTCCCCAAGAGGCAATGGCTCACGTGACCTTCTCAAAGCTAATCAGCCATGTGGTCGCTTTCATAATATTTTCTATGTATTTAGGTTTAAGAATTTTATATAAATAAAGGCCTGTCAGAGCAGCCAGTTCGAATCTAATCGTCGACTCCGCGCGTCTGATTACACACTGTACGTGTTTCAGACATATGTATATATATTATGTATACTTAAACGATATATGCTATTTATACACCGATGACTCTCGGGGGTGTGTGTGTGTTTGTGTATGTATAGATTTTTTTATTTGCTCATTTCGAGCAAAAGGCATTTGGGCTTCTCCCGCTTTTTAACTTGCTGTGCAGCCCTGGTTGCTGTCTCGAAAACTTCTCGCACACCCTCCTTGAACTTGGCCGAACATTCCAAATAGGCAAAGGCATTTATCTTCTCAGCCATAGCGCGTCCCTCCAGCGGCTTTGCGGCATCTTTGCCGGATTCTGCACGAAACCAAAATAATTATAGTTTTAAATGACGACACGTAATGAGTATTAATGGAGAACTTACCCAAATTGTATTCGGATCATTTCGCAAATCTTTCTTATTGCCTACCAAAAAGATTAAGTAAACAATTTGTAAATCCAAACGACTGCTCACCTCTGGAGTCCATTTTTCGGGAATATTTTCTAGCGAATCGGGAGAATCCACTGAGGAACACATAAGTATAACATCAGTATCGGGATAACTCAGCGGTCGCAGTCTATCATAATCCTCCTGACCAGCTTTTACCCATAAGGCCAACTCCACATAAAAAATAAATGCACACAAATAGAATCACGTCATTATAATCGAGAGGTTTCTCTGGTAGTATAAATAATTAGGTATATATGAAAATGCATATAGTAAGTTTGTATAGAGATAGATATAGAGATAACACGACGCCCGTTAAGTTCGTCGCAATTATGTGGCACAAAAGCAATCAATCAATCGTCATCAACATCATCACCATCATCATCATCACAATGCGAAGAAGTCGCTGCAGGCGAGAGTAGTCAACTTCAAGTTGAGAGATTGCAAAAAACAAGGAACTGGCGGAAATGCCAAACGTATTAATCAGACACAATACCTAGAATGACGTGAACGACAGCCCCACACATGCACAAATACACACAGACACAGATACATACATATGTACATCACTTGTAAGCGCTTTCCAAACACAACACACAAGCGCAGCCATATTGCGCTGTGGAAATTGTTCATACAAAAAAAAAAAAAAACCTCTAAAAATATTAGAAACGCTAAACATTTCGCAAATAACCGAAAATCAAAAATAAAACACAAAACGTGACTTAATGCAATTCAAAATGGCAAATACCAGTATTTTTTTCTTTTGGCTTATCTTATTACAATTGAGAGCGAGAGCGTGGTGTGCTATTGGCTCCAAACGTGAGCGCCGGTAACATTTGGATGAGAGGGGGAACGAGAGAGACAGAGAGACATACATATGTACATATATAACGAGTCAGAGAGGGAGAGAGAATGAGAGAGAGAGCGCGGGCAGCAGCGTGCAAAAGTGTATGTGCGCGACGGGCTTGTATAAGACAAATAAAAAGAGCAAGAGCACACAGCAACAAAAAGAAGGAAGGGAGCTCTTGCTATGCAAGTACATGTTGTAGTATTAGTGTGGGCATGTGTATATGTGTGTGCGTATGTGTATGCGTGCGTGCGTATAGTAAGTAAATCTGCCGTTCGTTATATGCACAAGGAGAGTAGTGGGCGAGGGTGGAGGGTGGTGGAGAGTAGAGGGTGGTGTGGGGGATTCTAGTTGAAAATATATGGAGAAAAAAAATACACAAAGCAAGAACGATGATCAGATGATTTTGCATGCTGTGAGACTAGACGAGTTGCGATGGAGAGGAGAAGACAGGAAGTTGTGATTAGAGTTGGGTGTCGTATTTTCTATAGTGACACGAGCACGAAAAAAAACTAATTTTTACACAGCATCATAGGAGCAATTTATTTCTGTGTGAAATAACCAAATCAATAAATGCTGTGTACCTAAGTGGAAATGGCAAAAGTGGGAGTGATATCATCAAGATTCAAACGATCAACTCGCAATTCAAGCTGCCTTTTTAATCTCAAGACCAATATCTAAAACAGCAATTGGAAGCTGATGTGAAGCTCACTACCTATTTCATCGTAATCAAGCCACTCCAGACTTTCATGAAAATGGTCAAATGAGGCTAGCATGTCGTACAGTTGCTCCAAGTTGAACTTAATTTGCACCGAATCGACCGAATCTATCACTGACACCGGCCATGCTACGTCAAACTTCTGTATCACCTCATATTTATCGTCAGCCTTCCGCTTATAAAACGCAAATTTGGCAGGCACACTATCGGCGGACGTGACTGTGTTCAAATTTATGCTTAACGCTCGCACAAAATTGCAGCCAAATGATCAAATTACCGAACACAGCAAGATTCACAGGAAAGAGCGGTTTCTATGTAACCAATCGCCCACGCGCAGCTGCTCATGTACATGAAAAAAGTTCACGAGAGCTCAAGCAAAGCAGCGACACACACTAAACGACGATTGAGTAGCGGATTTCTAACTGCACTCGTATTTTTATGTGTTATGCTTTGCTGTTCTTCCTTATTATATACTTTGCATACGTTATTATGCCTGTTCAAATGTTTTAATGCACAACACAAGAAAAAGATCACTTGTACTTTATTTATTTACGATATAAAAGTATGAATCACGACGTGGTCACCAATGTACGATATAAAAGTACGATTGAACGTCGGGGCACGAAATTCAAGTGCGTAAACAATTCATTATCATTCCAAGTTCTTTGTAGCTGACGCCAACACATCAAGCAAGCAAAATAATCAAAATCAGCTTAACGAGAAAATGCAACACTCACGGGCATAAGGCTGAGAAAATCCATAGGTTGGATTATTCAGAATAAAGGTCACTCAACCATTATAGTAGGGAACACTAAAGTCCACCCAAAAACACCCTTCCTTACTTACATTTCCCCAAGAGGCAATGGCTCACGTGACCTTCTCAAAGCTAATCAGCCATGTGGTCGCTTTCATAATATTTTCTATGTATTTAGGTTTAAGAATTTTATATAAATAAAGGCCTGTCAGAGCAGCCAGTTCGAATCTAATCGTCGACTCCGCGCGTCTGATTACACACTGTACGTGTTTCAGACATATGTATATATATTATGTATACTTAAACGATATATGCTATTTATACACCGATGACTCTCGGGGGTGTGTGTGTGTTTGTGTATGTATAAATTTTTTTAATTAATAATAATCAATAATTTTTACACAGCATCACGTTTCTAGAATATTGTCAAATATGTTAAGGCCCTGGAAATAATATAAGTCAATGATTTAAAATTAGAAATAAGACTTCTATCGAAAGGCTTGAAAAAGTGAATAACAAGGGATGCACTAAGAAGGAACTATGTTCAATATGCAACAAAAGAAAAGAAAAGCACTACTATGAACCCCAAATATTAAAATAAAAGCGAGAAATGGGGAATATGAAAATGTAAGGGCTGTAATTGGTAGTGGGGGTCTCAAAGTACAAACATTTCTGAAGAAGCAGTAGAAATTCTAAAATTGCCTAAAGTAAGAACACTCAGAAATCATTGGTGAATGTTCAGAATGCTTTATTGATCAGGTATTCACAACTGATACGGGTAATCCCTTCCTGACTTACATTTCCCCAAGAGGGAATGGCACACCGTGGATCCCGATATTCTTGACCTTCTCAAAACTAAACAACCGCGTTGAGGAGGCATTTTATAATAAGAAACAACAAGTTTTGAATGTGTAATACATATCACATGAGTTTTATTCAGATTTAATGAACTATGAACTATGGATTCTGGTGAAATGAAGATAGTATACCAAATTACAGTTACAACAATAGTATTGTAATTAAATAATTAATATGTATGTATATATATTATGTATACTTAAACGATATTTGCTATTTATACATCAATAAGAAAAATCTATACTGGATCAGCATCTTTGTTAATTTTAGTACGGACCAGTTTTTCAGTTGAGCAAAAACATCATTATCGTTGAGCTTTATTTCTTATCACAGAATCATGCACCACCTATAACTCGGTAAACCATGAACACTGTTGACTCTTTCCGAACATTGTAATGGGCGAGAGTGCGACCATTTACAAATTGCTTGCCAGAGAAGATTAAGAGCTGCTCATCAGGAGGAGTTCCTTCTTTTAGATAGACCTTGGCTTTGAAATTTTCGACGGTATCCGTAGGTTGGGCCTTAATAATGAAGGCCTTACCCGCGATGCTTACAACGAAGACTTGCATCGTATCCGTATCCGTATCTGTATCCGTATCCGTATCCGTATCCGTATCCGTATCCGTATCTGTATCCGTATCCGTATCCGTATCGGGTTTGGCTTCGAAATTTTCGACGCTATCCGTAGGTCCGGCCTCAATACTGACGGTCATATCCGCGATGCTTGCATCAACTTGCATCGTGTTCTGCGTACTTTGAATTCCTTCTCTTTCTTCAATCGTGGCTTCATAATTTTCGACGGTATCCGTAGGTTCGTCCGGCGTACTTTGAGTGCTAGAAGTACGTCTGGATCTTTTCATTTTTGACAAAAAATAAAAAAGTGCAAGTATAATAATGATAAGGATAACAATCAGAATTATAAAACAAAGTGCACTTATAAGAAATGCTATAAGAAATGATATTAGCCCGCCTAGGAGCCCTATAACTTTCAACACCGTTGACCACAATATACCATGTTTTCGAACCAGCACCTCGAATGTATCGATGACTCTCGGGGGAAGATTCTCATAAATGATAATGCATTTCTTTTCCGACAAATACAGTGTGCCAATTAACATTCCACCATCAATATCGGCTCGGCAGACATAAACCTTTCCTTCTTGCCCAGGTCTTGTTTCAACAGAGACTGAATTGGCTCCCACAAATCCATCGAAGCTGCGCACCCAGTGATATATGTTCTTAGGATCAACAAGCAGCTCGAAGTTGGTTGCTGCAAAAGCGGCTTCTTTGGTCCAATAAGTAGTATAGCCAGTTACCGCTCTGACCCGTGCTGGCAGGAAAGAGCCCTCATGATGAACGCGTCCCACGAAGTTATTGTAGCCCTCCAAATCGGAGCCGCCGCTTACAGTGTATTCGGGGAACGTCTTCGACTTGTCGAATTGAACCCAAGTATCAGTATTATCATAAAAATACAACGAGCATGCAAGTAACACCACCAGGACTCCAATAAGACAATATTTCGTGTTTCGAAATACAATTTTATAGTTCAGTAAGCCTTTAAAAACTGTGGACAAATATGTTTATAAGATTGATTAATTTAGAACTGTTTTTTATTTCACATTAGTTTGTCAATTGCTTGTTTCTAATTTTAACATTGACAGGATGGGTTAAAGCACAGTTTATAGACTGACCAAAATTTTGGCTACCGAAATTGCATTATATTTCGCTTATGGAACCTAAAAAAAAGCGGTCTACTGAGAGGCAATTATGTAATGAATTTATTTTTCCGCCTTTACTGCATTTATAAGTACACTTTCTTCTTGAAGATTCGAATCATTTCTCATTCATAATTTGCTATTTTCACCTTGATGCACTTTCCGCTTCTTTAATGGATTGCCGATAACAGTCCGTCAAAATATATTCAGGTTTATTATGTTGATACCGTCGAACAGAATCCACACAGGTGAGTTAACATTGCGGAATTTAGTTTAGCGGTCTCGGTTGTCAAAATTGCAGAGCGAAATATTTCGCTACCAGTTTTTTAAATGAAGTTTCACATTATCGATAACTTTTTGATCTACAAACTATGCTTAAGGTGCGAAATTTAACCAATTCAATTGAACCATTCTCCTACCCAGCACCAGGCCTTTTAAAATATATTGTATCGCAGCTCGAAACATTGTTTTAACTCTCCAATGAGTTATTAAAGACTGCGGAGTAATACGATTGGTGTACCTTTTTATGCACTGCCTATCTTCACTTAACTTAACAATAGTGCTTTTCTTATCTTATCAATAGAGCTTTTCTTATCTTAACAATAGTGCTTTTCTTATCTTATCAATAGTGGTTTTCTTATCTTATCAATAGTGAAAGGCTCAAAATGCTCTAGCTTTAGTGATATCTGTATATTATTTTACATTTTCTGACCATGATATGTGTCAAGTAACAAATGTGTCTGTAAGTTTTACGACTTTGTGGCATAAAACTGACGATCTGGCCAGTTGCTGCTGAAGTAGATGTTGTTCCTCTTCCTTCTCGATATTCAGATTTGCAGCTGGTCCAAGTCTGTATATTCCCCTGCTAGATCGTTATTATTAACGGTGTGTTGCATTTTTTGAGACTGACTCTGTTAACTCCGGTGTAGAATGCGATTTATCGACAACATCTTTTACAGACTCTGTTAACTCCAAAGTGTAACTGTTATTCTATACTATATTCGCCGATTTGTGATTTAATTAGCTTGCTATTGGGAAGAAAAAAAATGTTAATAACACCAGCCCTTGGATTTTGGAGTCGATTGTTTATTAATTAGACAATTAAATAAGATTTACAAATAATGGCGCTTAGCATAAGTACATTTGTCTTTTCGTTTTTCTTTGGAGTCGAAATTAAGTTATGACAAACTATAAATCAAACGTTGCAAACGTTGATTTGGGTGTGGCTTTTGTAATATGAAAAAATATATGTATATAAATATATGCTTTATCTGAATTTGGTTCATCAAATAAATCAAATTCAAATTATTGTATTTGTGCAATACTTGATAAAAATTCTAAGTTCTAATTCATTTTAATTTATATAGTTACATTATGGAAATATACTCTTAGTAAAGCAGAGCAAAAAACGATATTTCCCGCTTTACTCTTTAACTCATGCTTTATCTATGCTTACTCTGCTTATGGTTTAGCTTATTCCAAAATTTCTTAACTCATCTTATTGCTAATCAGTTTATTAAGTTAATTCTTGGCCGAGGCAGCCTGTCAGAAGAGTAGCTTGCAAGTTAATATTGTGTGGCATACGCACTCAGAAGCTTGTAAAGCATACCGCTGTCTTTGAACGAGAGACACTTTAGTGACCCAGGCATTGGGACACTCTACTTAAATCCTGCCAGGAGCAGAAGACAATAAAATACAAAATGTTAATTGTGCTGCTAATGTGCCAGTTTCTTGAAATTTCCTTTCTTCGCTTATTTTACTAATGAACCCCTCAAAACAATAAATAAAATTCATTTCGAAATTGGTGGTGAACAACGTAAAATTAAAGATTATAGGGCAAATCAAGTAACTGAGACTTCCAATACAACAAATAATAATACTCTCCTAATAATAATTACTGTTTGCGAATCAATTTAATATCATTCTAAAACTAAAACTGTTTAAGATGTACACCAAACATCTTAAAAATTAATAAAAAAAAAACTATCAAATGAAATAAGTGCATAAAAACAACAAAAAAACTACCCAAAAATGAAACCAAAGAAGACCGACGCTGGCAAGATTGCCGGCAAAACACCTGCAAGAAGAGCTAATACAACAATAAGACCTATGAACAGACTAAAAATTTAACATAAGTTTAAGGTATGAAAATAGTAGATTTAATAAACATATTGAAAATTTGCAACAAAATTGTTGCAAATGTAACCATAATATATACAATGTGACAATCTGGCAACTTTATCTGTGTAATATAACGATCTGGCAACTCTGATCTTATGTCAAAATGAATTTCATCACAACGCGAAAACGGCACAGCTAGAAACTTAATAGGAAATTAAAATACGATTCCAGAAATAAAGGCTAGACTAATCGAAAAATGCAAAGGAGAATTAATTAAAGTCTTGCAGGCAAAAATCAAAAACCCTAAACAAGACAGAAAAACAGCTTCATTTCTATTGAAACTGCATTCAGCAATACTATCTCAACATTATTAAAAACAATATTCAAGCATGATGTCACCTGCGAAGTTGAACAAACGGAAATAATATTAAAACAACAAATCAGAGCTCATAGAAAGCAAAAGCGAATAAAACCAAAATACTATGTGCGATTAGATTTCATTCATTTCCGTGACGTATTTGACTCAATTCAGACAACCGACAATGATCCGAAATACTCCAAACTACACCTGAATGACACTGAATTGTTTACATACTTGAATTTGGAGCCATGCGTGGCCTAATTGAAATAGCTTATTGTTAGTCATAATTTCAGTGCCAAACGGACTTTGTCCTTGCTATCGTGGTCAAAACTGAGATAACGGTGCTTAAAGTAACGGTATTGTATTTTTCGTTATCTGCGCTTGTTTACGTGTGTATGGGTGTTAAATCTAAAAATAGACGGTGTACGTGCGGTGATGCGTCGGTAACGTCTGAAGCGTCAAGCGGTGCTGAGTAAGCAGCAGTTAAGGAAGGCGACTTCTGAGACGGCTGTCAACTCAGCCGGTAAGAGTGTTCTTAATCGGCGCCCTTAGGGTAGTCTTGTGGTTAGCCTCAAGGTGCCGCGAAACCATAGGAAACCATAGGAAAAAACACTCTCTACTAATAATATTCCATTAATAAATCCAATAAAGAGAGACAACAAAATAAATAGCTTAACGTTCAAAAACATAATTAAATACAATCAACAAATTTTGGTAATTAAAGAAATTTGCGAAACCCATAATGACAAAAGGACATGTAGTAGAGTCATTCAGTTTGAAAACTCTACAGTCAGGGTAGCACAAGATCAAAGGTGGTGACATTTGCTACTCCAACTAATAGCGGAAAAGTCAGAAATCGAAGAAGTACTGTCGTTGCAAATAAATATCAATAATACAAGGAAACTAAAACCCCTAAGAAATAGCAGGACAACCACGATAATGGTGAATTTAGCACTCTCAATCACACTTTTCATCTTAATAAATGTGATGAATCAGGCAAAAGAGTATCTCATGGATGTACTTAGAGCAGATACTCAACACTCTGAGTTCAGTGCAAGTATTTGCAACCCACATTTAAAAAACAAAATAACAATTTTCGAGAATATTGTTAAATTTGTAAAGGCCCTGGAAATAATATAAGTCAATGTTTTAAATTTAGAAATAAGACTTCTATCGAAAGGTTTGAAAAAGTAAAAAAAAAAATGAAAAACATGCATAAAATGTTTAAGACATGTGAATAACAGGGGATGCACTAAGAAGGAACAATGTTCAATATGCAACAAAAGAAAAGAAAAGCACTACTATGAACCCCAAATATTAAAATAAAAGCGAGAAATGGGGAATATGAAAATGTAAGGGCTGTAATTGGTAGTGGGGGTCTCAGAGTGCCAACATTTCTGAAGAAGCAGTAGGAATTCTAAAATTGCCTAAGGTAAGAACGCTCTCAGAAATCATTGGTGTATGTTCAGAGCTTTATTGATCAGATTTTCACAACTGATACGGGTAATCCGGTTGTAACTCAATTTTGGCATTTAACGCCCAAAAAGGTAACTGTTGATTTCTATGCTTGTAGAAAAGCCATTGGACTCAAGCAAAGCAATCAAAATGAGCTTAATAAGAAAATAATCACGCGCATAAGGCTGAGAAAATCCATAGGTTGGATTACTGAGAATAAAGGTCACTCAACCACCCTTCCATACTTACATTTCGCCAATAGGGAATGGCACACCGTGGATCCCGATATTCTTAACCTTCTCAAAGCTAAACAATCGCGTTGAGGAGGCATTTTATGATAAGAAACAACAAGTTTTGACTGTGTCATACATATCACATGAGTTGTGTTGTTTGTCCCACTGTAAAGGCCAGGGCAGGTTTTGCATGCGGTCGGACAAAACGAAAATGAACAAAAGGAGATAGTGAGAAAGAAAAAAAAATTGAGAGCGAGCTAACGCGAGCGTGAGCGAGGTTCCTCGTAAGCGTGAGCGTAAGCTTAGATCATGATTAAGCTGTAAAGCTCTTGTACTCTCCGCTCTCTTTGATATTGATGTTCTTGTGGTTCGATTAACTTTTGCAGTGTAACATTTAATGCCGCTCTTTTCACTGTGCTCAGAGCTTTTATTAAATTTGATTACCACATTCAGATCTTTTTATCTATAATAGCATACATACACACCCTTAATTCTTTTTACGTATGAATAAAAATGTATTCACAGCAGTGATACTTAATTGAATTGAAAACATGTGCCTGAGAACAAAATGCTAAATCTAAATAATCTTTAAAATGAATAAAATTAGTATTTGAATAAGTTACACAAAACACTGAACAAAAATTTACGCATATTCATACAAAAAAAAAAAACATAATAATTTAACAATTTTATTTTTGTGATAACTAGAACAATTTAATTTGAAAAAAATAAATTAAATAAATGAATAAAATGTAACCGCCTTTAAGAAATAAATATTCAAATATTAGTCCTTAAGCATTCATATATTACTCTCTGCAAACCAAACGAAAGTAATATATATAGAGACATATTCAGATCCCGCAGATCCCTCATGCCCACACTAACTGCAACCGCAACAGCAGCGCGCAAGAATTAAAACGCCGTCTCAGCATAAATACGTAATTATATATAAAACAAAATAAAAACAAACAAAAATTCCAATTGCTAATATTAAGAAAAAATGTTAAACATGAAATTTAAAACTGAAAAACCACCTTAAACGTTAGGATTAGTTTTTTAGTTACCTTCCTTTTCTCTCTAAAATTGAAATTACTAGACCAATCACAGCACC
The DNA here is from genome assembly GCA_035042225.1 of Drosophila incognita. Taxonomy (NCBI): domain Eukaryota; kingdom Metazoa; phylum Arthropoda; class Insecta; order Diptera; family Drosophilidae; genus Drosophila; species Drosophila incognita. The sequence continues at coordinate 40,865 of JAWNLQ010000165.1, forward strand.
TAATACCATTAGTATTTTCGTGGTGCTTGTACCAACTTGCATCGTATTCTGCGTACTTTGAATTCGTTCCCTTTCCTTGACTTTGGCTTCGAAATTTTCGACGGTATCCGTAGGTTCGGCCTCAATAATGAAAGTCTTATCCGCGATGCTTTTACCGACGAATCGCAACGTCTTCTTCGTACTTTGAATTCCTTTCCTTTCCCCGATCTTGGCTTCGAAATTTTCGACGGTATCCGTAGGAGACTTCCATAGTATTTTGCGTACTTTGAATTCCCTCTCTTTCATCGATGGCTTCGAAATTTTCGACGGTCTGGATTCCGCCGTACTTTGAATTCCTTCTCTTTCCTCGATCTTAGCTTCGAAATTTTCGACGGTATCCGTAGGTTCGGCCTCAATAATAACGGTCTTATCCGTGATACTTTTATCGAAGACTTGCATCGTATTCTGCGATGGCTTCGAAATTTTCGACGGTTTGGATCTTTCCAATCTTGACATAAAACAAAAAAGTGCAAGCATAATAATGATAAGGTAACTTATAATTATAAGAACTGGTATAAGAAATGCTATTAGCCCGCCTAGGACCCCTATTTCTATCAACAACGTTGACCACCATCTACCATGTTTTCGAACCAGCACCTCGAATGTATCGATGACTCTCGGGGGAAGATTCTCATAAATGATAATGCATTTCTTTTCCGATAAATACAGTGTGCCAATTAACATTCCACCATCAATATCGGCTCGGCAGACGTAAGTCTTTTCTTCTTGTCCAGGTCTTGTTTCAACAGAGACTGAATTGGCTCCCACAAATCCATCGAAGCTGCGCACCCAGTGATATCTGTTGTTAGGATCCACAAGCAGCTGGAAGTTGGTTGCTGCAAAAGCGGCTTCTTTGGTCCAATAAGTAGTATAGCCAGTTTCCGCTCTGACCCGTGCTGGCAGGAAAGAGCCCTCATGATGAACGCGTCCCACGAAGTTATTGTAGCCCTCCACATCGGAGCCGCCGCTTACAGTGTATTCGGGGATCGTCTTCGACTTGTCGAATTGGACCCAAGTATCAGTATTATCATAAAAATACAACCAGCATGCAAGTAGGACCACAAGGCCTCCAATAAGACAATATTTCGTGTTTCGAAATATAATTTTATAGTTCAGTATGCCTTTAAAAACTGTGGACAAATATGTTTATAAAATTGATTAATTGAAAACTGTTTTATTTCACATTAGTTTGTCAATTGCTTGCTACTAATTTTAACATTGACAGGATGGGTTAAAGCACAGTTTATAGACTGACCAAAATTTTGGCTAGTGAAATTGCATTATATTTCGCTTGTGTCCCACGAACAACAAAGCGGTCTACTGAGAGGCAATTATGTAATGAATTTATTTTTTGGCCTTTACTGCATTTATAAGTACACTTTCATCTTGAAGATTCGAATCATTTCTCATTCATAATTTGCTATTTTCACCTTGATGCACTTTCCGCTTCTTTGTTGGCTTGCAGATAAAAGTCCGTCAAAATAAATTCAGGTTTATTATTTTGATACCGTCCAACAGAATCCACACAGGTGAGTTAACATTGTGCAATTTAGTTTAGCGGTCTCTAAATCAGTTGCCAAAATTCCTGAGCGAAATATTTCGCCACCATTTTTTCAAATGATGTTTCACATTATCGATAACTTTTTGATCTGCAAACTATGCTTAAGGTGCGAAATGTAACCAATTCAATTGAACCATTCTCTTACCCACCACCAGGCCTCTAAAAATAAATTTTATCGCTGCTCGAAACATTGTTTTAACTCTCCAATGAGCTACTTAAACTGAAGCCACGTGCTAAACCTTCTCACCAACGAGAGCAGATAAACGACACGTTCGATCATCTAGAGCTTTGTTGAACAACTAAATTAGCTGCAACAGCCGTCAAATTAGCCAATTCCCTTTGTCGAGAGAGAGCGCTGAATAAAGAGAGTGCGCTGCTGACGCTATGCTGCAGCTTTCAGAACAACACACTAGCTGCTGCAGCTGTCAGATCAGCGAACGCTCTTTATCGAGAGAGAGAGAGAGAGAGTGTGTTGCACCAAGAGAGCGCTGTATAATCGCATAATTTGTATTGCTGTGTGCAAACCAACTGAAGTTTTCTGTGTGAGAACAAGTACAAGCGAAAAATGAGTGCGCTGTACCATATAGACAGGTTGGACGAAGCAAATTATCATTCGTGGTGTGTCCAAATGAAAAGTGTGCTAATTCATTGCGTGAATAACCCTAAAGGCAGTGCATCAGCCCACCGGTCCAGTTAGAAAGGTCAAGATGTTCAAGAGATTACTCTTCATGCGGATGAACGAGAATGAGATACTGCAAATGCATATTGCAAATTTTGTGAACACGGTGGAGCAGTCAACAGAGATTACTCAAATCATATGAAAATCTTGTTGTAGCATTGGAATCACGTTATGAATTACCATGCGAATGCACAGGCATTTTTAAGCCAAGAGAGCGCAAATAAGAGAGCAAAAGAGAGCGCAAAAAAGAAGACAAAGTAAGCTAGAATCGAAACAGAAAAATGATGTGTTACAATTGCGGTAAAATTGTCCACATTGCTGCCGAATGTAGGTCCAAAGCGAACGAAGAGAATGTAAAAGGAAGAGACGCAAAATCATATTTCATGTTGCTAAGTTCAAAAAACAGTATTCAGTCAGCGTGATGCTTAGATAGTGGCGCCACACCTCATATGTGTGCAAATCAAAATATGTTTAATTCGTTCGAACAATGCACTGATACAGTCACACTTGCTGGTGAGAAGTCACTAGAAGTAGTCGGACGAGGAGACGTCATGATTAAAACGAAATCTTCAGCAGAAAAACTTAAAAACGTTCTTTATGTACCACAATTACAATGCAACTTCATTTTGGTGAGCAGATTAGTAAAAGGAGGCTGCACTGTAACCTTCAAGAACAGTCGTGCGTGTGTATGTGACGAAAACGGTAAAATGCTGATAATCGCAAATCATAGAAGCAATTTATTTCTGTGTGAAATAACCAAATCAATAAATGCTGTGTACCTAAGTGGAAATGGCAAAAGTGGGAGTGAGGACATTATGAAATGGCATAAGAGATATGGACATCTGAACATGCAAAGCCTCAAAGAGTTAATTAATGTGAAAATGGTGCGTGGAGTGAACTTCCACAGCACAAGCGAATTGGACTGTAAAATAAGCCTACAGAGTAAGTGTTGCGCGAAGCCATTCAATATGTCGGTCAGCAAACGTGAGGATGTTTTAAACCTCATACATAGTGATGTTTGCGGCCCTATATACATATGTTCAACCGGAGGATCACGTGTTCACGTATATCATATCAAAAATAAATCAGAAGTTATAAATGTGTTTAAGAACTATAAGAACATGGTGGAATGCCAAACGGAAAAACGGATCAAAGTACTTCGCAGTGACAATGGCAGAGAATATGTCAACAACGAGTTTGACGTATTTCTGAGACAAAATGGGATCGTCCGCCAATTGAGTGTGCCACACACACCACAGCATAATGGAGTTGCAGAAAGGATGAATCGCACCCTCGTGGAGATGGCGTGATGTACGTATGAAATTTACAGAAGTGCAGTCCAACAGAAGAAGCAGCAGAGCCAGCAACAGAAGCGGCAGCAGAGGCATCAGCAGAGACAGCAACAGAGGCAGCGACGAAGATAACGGTAACACCGATACCAGCAAATCAGGTGACAAAAGTAAAGCAAATGGTGATGAAGATCACGAAACCAACAAAAGAGATATCAGCAAGAAAAGTAACCGGCTTGAAAGAATCAGTGGGCAAGGATGGCGAAGACCAGACGAGAAGCGGCACAAGCTGAATCTTCTAAGCAGTTATGACGTCATAACACCAGCAACTGCGGAAGAAGCATTTGAAAGTCCACAGGCGATCGAATGGCATAAGGCCATGGCAGAGGAATTCGGAGCACTGAAAGTCAATGGAACTTGGGATCCAGCCGAATTACCATCCAATCATAAGGCGATTGAATGCAGATGGGTCTTTGCACTAAAACGTGGCAAAAATGGCACCATAGAACGATACAGGGCTAGGCTAGTGGCAAAGGGTTGCAGCCAGCAACATGGAGTGACGAAACGTTTTCGCCAGTAGTGCGATATGCGACAATAAGGATGGTGTTGGCCATAGCAGCTGAACTGGAGCTACATGTGCACCAACTAAAAACCACATAAATATAATCGCAGTGTGAATGATATGATGATATGTTCGTCAGATATCGGTGAGTTGGCCAGTATAAAAAAGAGTATATCTTGTATTTTCCAGATGGTTGATAAGGGCCCTATACATCATTTCCTTGGTATAGAAATCAATCGGAAGGGCATATCAGGGGCGATAACGATAACTCAGCAGCAGCATGTGCTGCAGTTGCTTGAGAAGTTTGGCATGGAAGCGTGTCGGCCAGCATCAGTTCCGTTGGCGTCCGGGTACACCACCAAATGTGAGAGCCAACTTTGCAAAAGGGTCAACCAGAGTACCAGTCACTGATCGGATCATTAATGTTCAAACGATCAACTCGCAATTCAAGCTGCCTTTTTAATCTCAAGACCAATGTCAAAAACAGCAACTGGAAGCTGATGTGAAGCTCACTATCTATTTCATCGTAATCAAGCCGCTCCCGACTTTCATGAAAATGGTCAAATGAGTCTAACAGTTGCTCCAAGTTGAACTTAATTTGCACCGAATCGACCGAATCTATCATTGACACCGGCCACGCTACGTCAAACTTCTGTATCACCTCATGTTTATCGTCAGCCTTCCGCATATAAAACGCATATTTGGCAGGCACACTATCGGCGGACGTGACTGTGTTCAAATTTATGCTTAACGCTCGCACAAAATTGCAGCCAAATGATCAAATTACCGAACACAGCACGATTCACATGAAAGAGCGGTTTCTATGTAACCAATCACCCACGCGCAGCTGCTCATGTACATGAAAAAAGTTCACGAGAGCTCAAGCAAAGCAGCGACACACACTAAACGACAAAACAAACCAATCAAAATCAGCTTAACGAGAAAATGCAACACTCACATAAGGCATAAGGCTGAGAAAATCCATAGGTTGGATTATTCAGAATAAAGGTCACTCAACCATTATAGTAGGGAACACTAAAGTCCACCCAAAAACACTCTTCCTTACTTTCAATTCCCCACGAGGGAATGGCACACGTAACCTTCTCAAAGCTAAACAACCATGTGGTCGCTTTCATAATATTTTCTATGTATTTAGGTTTAAGAATTTTATATAAATAAAGGCCTGTCAGAGCAGCCAGTTCGAATCTAATCGTCGACTCCGCGCGTCTGATTACACACTGTACGTGTTTCAGACATATGTATATATATTATGTATACTTAAACGATATATGCTATTTATACACCGATGACTCTCGGGGGTGTGTGTGTGTTTGTGTATGTATAGATTTTTTTATTTGCTCATTTCGAGCAAAAGGCATTTGGGCTTCTCCCGCTTTTTAACTTGCTGTGCAGCCCTGGTTGCTGTCTCGAAAACTTCTCGCACACCCTCCTTGAACTTGGCCGAACATTCCAAATAGGCAAAGGCATTTATCTTCTCAGCCATAGCGCGTCCCTCCAGCGGCTTTGCGGCATCTTTGCCGGATCCTGCACGAAACCAAAATAATTATAGTTTTAAATGACGACACGTAATGAGTATTAATGGAGAACTTACCCGAATTGTGTTCGGATCATTTCGCAAATCTTTCTTATTGCCTACCAAAAAGATTAAGTAAACAATTTGTAAATCCAAACGACTGCTCACCTCTGGAGTCCATTTTTCGGGAATATTTTCTAGCGAATCGGGAGAATCCCCTGAGGAACACATAAGTATAACATCAGTATCGGGATAACTCAGCGGTCGCAGTCTATCATAATCCTCCTGACCAGCTTTTACCCATAAGGCCAACTCCACATAAAAAATAAATGCACACAAATAGAATCACGTCATTATAATCGAGTGTAGAGGTTTCTCTGGTAGTATAAATAATTAGGTATATATGAAAATGCATATAGTAAGTTTGTATAGAGATAGATATAGAGATAACACGACGCCCGTTAAGTTCGTCGCAATTATGTGGCACAAAAGCAATCAATCAATCGTCATCAACATCATCAGCATCATCATCATCACAAAGCGAAGAAGTCGCTGCAGGCGAGAGTAGTCAACTTCAAGTTGAGAGATTGCAAAAAACAAGGAACTGGCGGAAATGCCAAACGTATTAATCAGACACAATACCTAGAATGACGTGAACGACAGCCCCACACATGCACAAATACACACAGACACAGATACATACATATGTACATCACTTGTAAGCGCTTTCCAAACACAACACACAAGCGCAGCCATATTGCGCTGTGGAAATTGTTCATACAAAAAAAAAAAAATAAACCTCTAAAAATATTAGAAACGCTAAACATTTCGCAAATAACCGAAAATCAAAAATAAAACACAAAACGTGACTTAATCCAATTCAAAATGGCAAATACCAGTATTTTTTTTTTTTGTCTCTTTTCTTTTGGCTTATCTTATTACAATTGAGAGCGAGAGGGTGGTGTGCTATTGGCTCCAAACGTGAGCGCCGGTAACATTTGGATGAGAGGGGGAACGAGAGAGACAGAGAGACATACATATGTACATATATAACGAGTCAGAGAGGGAGAGAGAATGAGAGAGAGAGCGCGGGCAGCAGCGTGCAAAAGTGTATGTGCGCGACGGGCTTGTATAAGACGAATAAAAAGAGCAAGAGCACACAGCAACAAAAAGAAGGAAGGGAGCTCTTGCTATGCAAGTACATGTTGTAGTATTAGTGTGAGCATGTGTATATGTGTGTGCGTATGTGTATCCGTGCGTGCGTATAGTAAGTAAATCTGCCGTTCGTTATATGCACAAGGAGAGTAGTGGGCGAGAGTGGGAGAACGAGCGGGTGTCTAGTTTGCCTGTCTGCTTGTCTGCGTGTCTGCCTTCCAACAATTGATATTGACTCACAAAATTTTGTACAACATGAGTCAGAATGCAATGCTAAAAATTGGAGGGTGGTGGAGAGTAGAGGGTGGTGTGGGGGATTCTAGTTGAAAATATATGGAGAAAAAAAATACACAAAGCAAGAACGATGATCAGATGATTTTGCATGCTGTGAGACTAGACGAGTTGCGATGGAGAGGAGGAGACAGGAAGTTGTGATTAGAGTTGGGTGTCGTATTTTCTATAGTGACACGAGCACGAAAAAAAACTAATTTTTACACAGCATCATAGGAGCAATTTATTTCTGTGTGAAATAACCAAATCAATAAATGCTGTGTACCTAAGTGGAAATGGCAAAAGTGGGAGTGATATCATCAAGTTTCAAACGATCAACTCGCAATTCAAGCTGCTTTTTTAATCTCAAGACCAATATCTAAAACAGCAATTGGAAGCTGATGTGAAGCTCACTACCTATTTCATCGTAATCAAGCCACTCCAGACTTTCATGAAAATGGTCAAATGAGTCTAACATGTCGTACAGTTGCTCCTAGTTGAACTTAATTTGCACCGAATCGACCGAATCTATCACTGACACCGGCCACGCTACGTCAAACTTCTGTATCACCTCATATTTATCTTCAGCCTTCCGCTTATAAAACGCATATTTGGCAGGCACACTATCGGCGGACGTGACTGTGTTCAAATTTATGCTTAACGCTCGCACAAAATTGCAGCCAAATGATCAAATTACCGAACACAGCAAGATTCACAGGAAAGAGCGGTTTCTATGTAACCAATCGCCCACGCGCAGCTGCTCATGTACATGAAAAAAGTTCACGAGAGCTCAAGCAAAGCAGCGACACACACTAAACGACGATTGAGTAGCGGATTTCTAACTGCACTCGTATTTTTATGTATTATGCTTTGCTGTTCTTCCTTATTATATACTTTGCATATACATTGCCTGTTCAAATGTTTTAATGCACAACACAAGAAAAAGATCACTTGTACTTTATTTATGTACGATATAAAAGTATGAATCACGACGTGGTCACCAATGTACGATATAAAAGTACGATTGAACGTCGGGGCACGAAATTCAAGTGCGTAAACAATTCATTATCATTCCAAGTTCTTTGTAGCTGACGCCAACACATCAAGCAAGCAAAATAATCAAAATCAGCTTAACGAGAAAATGCAACACTCACGGGCATAAGGCTGAGAAAATCCATAGGTTGGATTATTCAGAATAAAGGTCACTCAACCATTCTAGCAGGGAACACAAAAGTCCACCCAAAAACACCCTTCCTTACTTACATTTCCCCAAGAGGCAATGGCTCACGTGACCTTCTCAAAGCTAAACAACCATGTGGTCGCTTTCGTAATATTTTCTATGTATTTAGGTTTAAGAATTTTATATAAATAAAGGCCTGTCAGAGCAGCCAGTTCGAATCTAATCGTCGACTCCGCGCGTCTGATTACACACTGTACGTGTTTCAGACATATGTATATATATTATGTATACTTAAACGATATATGCTATTTATACACCGATGACTCTCGGGGGTGTGTGTGTGTTTGTGTATGTATAGATTTTTTTAATTAATAATAATCAATAATTTTTACACAGCATCACGTTTCTAGAATATTGTCAAATATGTTAAGGCCCTGGAAATAATATAAGTCAATGATTTAAAATTAGAAATAAGACTTCTATCGAAAGGCTTGAAAAAGTGAATAACAAAAAAAAGGAAAAACATGCATAAAATGTTTAAGACATGTGAATAACAGGGGATGCACTAAGAAGGAACAATGTTCAATATGCAACAAAAGAAAAGAAAAGCACTACTATGAACCCCAAATATTAAAATAATAGCGAGAAATGGGGAATATGAAAATGTAAGGGCTGTAATTGGTAGTGGGGGTCTCAGAGTGCCAACATTTCTGAAGAAGCAGTAGGAATTCTAAAATTGCCTAAGGTAAGAACGCTCTCAGAAATCATTGCATTGTATGTTCAGAATGCTTTATTGATCAGATTTTCACAACTGATACGGGTAATCCGGTTGTAACTCAATTTTGGCATTTAACGCCCAAAAAGGTAACTGTTGATTTCTATACTTGTAGAAAAGCCATTGGACTCAAGCAAACCAATCAAAATCAGCTTAATAAGAAAATAATCACGCGCATAAGGCTGAAAAAATCCATAGGTTGTATTACTGAGAATAAAGGTCACTCAACCACCCTTCCTTACTTACATTTCCCCAATAGGGAATGGCACACCGTGGATCCCGATATTCTTAACCTTCTCAAAACTAAACAACCGCGTTGAGGAGGCATTTTATGATAAGAAACAGCAAGTTTTCACTGTGTCATACATATCACATGAGTTGTGTTGTTTGTCCCACTGTAAAGGCCAGGGCAGGTTTTGCATGCGGTCGGACAAAACGAAAATGAACAAAAGGAGATAGTGAGAAAAGAAAAGAGCGAGCTAACGCGAGCGAGGTTCCTCGTAAGCGTGAGCGTAAGCTTAGATCATGATTAAGCTGTAAAGCTCTTGTACTCTCCGCTCTCTTTGATATTGATGTTCTTGTGGTTCGATTAACTTTTGCAGTGTAACATTTAATGCCGCTCTTTTCATTGTGCTCAGAGTTTTTATTAAATTTGATTACCACATTCAGATCCTTTTATCTATAATAGCATACACCCTAGCATATACACCCTTATTACTTTTTACATATACATAAAAATTCATTCACAGCAGTGATACTTAATTGAATTGAAAACATGTGCTTGAGAACAAAATACTAAATCTAAATAATCTTTAAAATGAATAAAATTAGTATTTGAATAATTTACACAATACACTGAACAAAAATTGACGCATATCCATTAAAAAAAAATACAACAATAATTTAACAATTTTATTTTTGTGATTACGCGAAGTACACTGAATAAGCTTGAATATCGACATATAAGCCAATAAAAAAATAACTATAGCAATTTAATTTGAAAAAAATAAATTAAATAAATGAATAAAATGTAACCGCCTTTAAGAAATAAACATTCAAATATTAGTTCTTAAACAAAAATTCCAACTGCTAATATTAAGAAAACTGTTAAAACCACCTTAAACGTTAGGATTACTTTTTTAGATTTTTTTTAAATTTTATTGGCGAAAATAGGGAAAGTACCGCAAAGCCGATAGTGCCGAGTAACATCGTACTCTGCGTACTTTCCTCGATTTTGGCTTCGAAATTTTCGATACTTTTATCGATGACTTGACTCGCATTCTGCGATACTTCCAATTGATTCTCTTTCATCGAACTTGGCTTCGAAATTTTCGACGGTATCCGTAGGTTCTTATCCGCGATGATTTTAGCGATGACTTGACTCGCAATCTGCGTACTTTGAATTCCTTCTCTTTCGTCGATTTTGACTTCGAAATTTTCGACAGGATCCGTAGGTTCGGCCTCAATAATGACGGTCATATCCGCGATGCTTGCATCAACTTGCATCGTGTTCTGCGTACTTTGAATTCCTTCTCTTTCTTCAATCGTGGCTTCATAATTTTCGACGGTATCCGTAGGTTCGGCCTCAATACTGACGGTTATATCCGCGATGCTTGCATCAACTTGCATTGTGTTCTGCGTACTTTGAATTCCTTCTCTTTCTTCAATCGTGGCTTCATAATTTTCGACGGTATCCGTAGGTTCGGCCTCAATACTGACGGTCATATCCGCGATGCTTGCATCAACTTGCATTGTGTTCTGCGTACTTTGAATTCCTTCTCTTTCTTCAATCGTGGCTTCATAATTTTCGACGGTATCCGTAGGTCCGGCCTCAATACTGACGGTTATATCCGCGATGCTTGCATCAACTTGCATTGTGTTCTGCGTACTTTGAATTCCTTCTCTTTCTTCAATCGTGGCTTCATAATTTTCGACGGTATCCGTAGGTTCGGCCTCAATACTGACGGTCATATCCGCGATGCTTGCATCAACTTGCATCGTGTTCTGCGTACTTTGAATTCCTTCTCTTTCGTCGATTTTGACTTCGAAATTTTCGACAGGATCCGTAGGTTCGGCCTCAATAATGACGGTCATATCCGCGATGCTTGCATCAACTTGCATTGTGTTCTGCGTACTTTGAATTCCTTCTCTTTCTTCAATCGTGGCTTCATAATTTTCGACGGTATCCGTAGGTTCGGCCTCAATACTGACGGTCATATCCGCGATGCTTGCATCAACTTGCATCGTGTTCTGCGTACTTTGAATTCCTTCTCTTTCGTCGATTTTGACTTCGAAATTTTCGACAGGATCCGTAGGTTCGGCCTCAATAATGACGGTTATATCCGCGATGCTTGCATCAACTTGCATTGTGTTCTGCGTACTTTGAATTCCTTCTCTTTCTTCAATCGTGGCTTCATAATTTTCGACGGTATCCGTAGGTTCGGCCTCAATACTGACGGTCATATCCGCGATGCTTGCATCAACTTGCATTGTGTTCTGCGTACTTTGAATTCCTTCTCTTTCTTCAATCGTGGCTTCATAATTTTCGACGGTATCCGTAGGTCCGGCCTCAATACTGACGGTCATATCCGCGATGCTTGCATCAACTTGCATCGTGTTCTGCGTACTTTGAATTCCTTCTCTTTCTTCAATCGTGGCTTCATAATTTTCGACGGTATCCGTAGGTCCGGCCTCAATACTGACGGTCATATCCGCGATGCTTGCATCAACTTGCATTGTGTTCTGCGTACTTTGAATTCCTTCTCTTTCTTCAATCGTGGCTTCATAATTTTCGACGGTATCCGTAGGTTCGTCCGGCGTACTTTGAGTGCTAGAAGTACGTCTGGATCTTTTCATTTTTGACAAAAAATAAAAAAGTGCAAGTATAATAATGATAAGGATAACAATCAGAATTATAAAACAAAGTGCACTTATAAGAAATGCTATAAGAAATGCTATTAGCCCGCCTAGGAGCCCTATAACTTTCAACACCGTTGACCACAATATACCATGTTTTCGAACCAGCACCTCGAATGTATCGATGACTCTCGGGGGAAGATTCTCATAAATGATAATGCATTTCTTTCCCGATAAATACAGTGTGCCAATTGACATTCCACCATCAATATCGGCTCGGCAGACATAAACCTTTCCTTCTTGCCCAGGTCTTGTTTCAACAGAGACTGAATTGGCTTCCACAAATCCATCGAAGCTGCGCACCCAGTGATATCTGTTGTGAGGATCAACAAGCAGCTCGAAGTTGGTTGCTGCAAATGCGGCTTCTTTGGTGCAATAAGTAGTATAGCCAGTTACCGCTCTGACCCGTGCTGGCAGGAAAGAGCCCTCATGATGAACGCGTCCCACGAAGTTATTGTAGCCCTCCAAATCGGAGCCGCCGCTTACAGTGTATTCGGGGAACGTCTTCGACTTGTCGAATTGGACCCAAGTATCAGTATTATCACAAAAATACGACCAGCATGCAAGTAACACCACCAGGCCTCCAATACAATATTTCGTGTTTCGAAATATAATTTTATAGTTCAGTAAGCCTTTAAAAACTGTGAATAAATGTGTTTATAAAATTAATTGAAAACTGTTTTTTATTTCACATTAGTTTGTCAATTGCTTGTTTCTATTATTAACATTGACAGGATGGGTTAAAGCACAGTTTAGAGACTGACCAAAATTTTGGCTAGCGAAATTGCATTATATTTCGCTTGTGGGACCTAAACGCAAAGCGGTCTATTGAGAGGAATTTATTTATTTTTCCACCTTTACTGCATTTATAAGTACACTTTCTTCCTGAGGATTCGAATCATTCGCGACCAGTTTTTTAAATAAATTTTCACATTACCGATAACTTTTTGATCTGTAAACTATGCTTAAGGTGCGAAATGTAACCAATTCAATTGAACCATTCTCTTACCCAGCACCAGGCCTCTAAAAATATATTTTATCGCTGCTCGAAACATTGTTTTAACTCTCCAATGAGCTACTTAAACTGAAGCCACGTGCTAAACCTTCTCACCAACGAGAGCAGATAAACGACACGTTCGATCATCTAGAGCTTTGTTGAACAACTAAATTAGCTGCAACAGCCGTCAAATTAGACAACGCCCTTTGTTGAGAGAGAGCGCTGAATAAAGAGAGAGCGCTGCTGACGCTATGCTGCAGCTTTCAGAACAACAAACTAGCCGCAGCAGCTGTCAGATCAGCGATCGCTCTTTATCGAGAGAGAGAGAGAGAGAGAGAGGGAGCGCTGCACCAAGATAGCGCTGTATAATCGCACAATTTGTATTGCTGTGTGCAAACCAACTGAAGTTTTCTGTGTGAGAACAAGTACAAGCGAAAAATGAGTGCGCTGTACCATATAGACAGGTTGGACGAAGCAAATTATCATTCGTGGTGTGTCCAAATGAAAAGTGTGCTAATTCATTGCGTGAATAACCCTAAAGGCAGTGCATCAGCCCACCGGTCCAGTTAGAAAGGTCAAGTTGTTCAAGAGATTACTCTTCATGCGGATGAACGAGAATGAGATACTGCAAATGCATATTGCAAATTTTGTGTCAACAGAAATTACTCAAATCATATGAAAATCTTGTTGTAGCATTGGAATCACGTTATGAATTACCAAGTACTTTAGTACTTTGAAGGTTAAATTGTTTGAAGAATGCGAATGCACAGGCATTTTTAAGCAAAGAGAGCGCAAATAAGAGAGCAAAAGAGAGCACAAAAAAGAAGACAAAGTAAGCTAGAATCGAAACAGAAAAATGATGTGTTACAATTGCGGTAAAATTGTCCACATTGCTGCCGAATGTAGGTCCAAAGCGAACGAAGAGAATGAAAAGGAAGAGACGCAAATTCAAATTTCATGTTGCTAAGTTCAAAAAACAGTAATCAGGCAGCGTGATGCTTAGATAGTGGCGCCACACCTCATATGTGTGCAAATCAAAATATGTTTAATTCGTTTGAACAATGCACTGATACAGTCACATTTGCTGGTGAGAAGTCACTAGAAGTAGTCGGACGACAAGACGTCATGATTAAAACGAACTCTTCAACAGTAAAACTTAAAAACGTTCTTTATGTACCACAATTACAATGCAACTTTATTTTGGTGAGCAGATTAGTAAAAGGAGGCTGCACTGAAACCTTCATGAAAAGTCGTGCGTGTGTGTGTGACGAAAACGGTAAAATGCTGATAATCGCAAATCATAGAAGCAATTTATTTCTGTGTGAAATAACCAAATCAATAAATGCTGTGTACCTAAGTGGAAATGGCAAAAGTGGGAGTGAGGACATTATGAAATGGCATAAGAGATATGGACATCTGAACATGCAAAGCCTCAAAGAGTTAATTAATATGAAAATGGTGCGTGGAGTGAACTTCGACAGAACAAGCGAATTGGACTGTAAAATAAGCCTACAGAGTAAGTGTTGCGCGAAGCCATTCAATATGTCGGTCAGCAAACGTGAGGATGTTTTAAACCTCATGCATAGTGATGTTTGCGGCCCTATATACATATGTTCAACCGGAGGATCACGTGTTCACGTATATCATATCAAAAATAAATCAGAAGTTATAAATGTGTTTAAGAACTATAAGAACATGGTGGAATGCCAAACGGAAAAACGGATCAAAGTACTTCGCAGTGACAATGGCAGAGAATATGTCAACAACGAGTTTGACGTATTTCTGAGACAAAATGGGATCGTCCGCCAATTGAGTGTGCCACACACACCACAGCATAATGGAGTTGCAGAAAGGATGAATCGCACCCTCGTGGAGATGGCGTGATGTACGTATGAAATTTACAGAAGTGTAGTCCAACAGAAGAAGCAGCAGAGCCAGCAACAGAAGCGGCAGCAGAGGCATCAGCAGAGACAGCAACAGAGGCAGCGATGAAGATAACGGTATCACCGATAACAACAAATCGGGTGACAAAAGTAAAGCAAATGGTGATGAAGATCACGAAACCAACAAAAGAGATATCAGCAAGAAAAGTAACCGGCTTGAAAGAATCAGTGGGCAAAGATGGCGAAGACCAGACGAGAAGCGGCACAAGCTGAATCTTGTGAGCAGTGATGACGTCATAACACCAGCAACTGTGGAAGAAGCATTTCAAAGTCCACAGGCGCTCGAATGGCATAAGTCCATGGCAGAGGAATTCGGAGCACTGAAAGTGAATGGAACTTGGGATCCAGCCGAATTACCATCCAATCATAAGGCGATTGGATGCAGATGGGTCTTTGCACTAAAACGTGACAAAAATGGCACCATAGATATCGGTGAGTTGGCCAGTATAAAAAAGAGTATATCTTGTATTTTCCAGATGGTTGATTAGGGCCGTATACATCATTTTCTTGGTATGGAAATCAATCGGAAGGGCATAACAGGGGCGATAACGTTGCTTAAGAAGTTTGGCATGGAAGCGTGTCGGCCAGCATCAGTTCTGTTGGCGTCCGGGTACACCACGATTTTCAAATAACACTAACACAAAGGTGCCGCATCGAATTAAAACCATCAACACAACGACTAAACGGCAGCAGCCACATCAACGTAAAAGATGCCCACGGAACAGCTTGTCACCCACCGCCTCTACGGACCACCAACACCAAGAATTAGAGAAAAGTGAGTCCGTTCCAATCGCATAATTTTGACAGCGTGGAAGCTCCAATTCATTGGCAGTAGCGGGCCTAACGCCCAAAAATTCTCCGCTGATCGGTTTACCATCTTTGATGTAAAGCTGACTTTTGCCAATGTTAGAGGCAATTTATGCATATTCTTTTCTGTTGTTACTTGTTTATTTAAATTATAATTTTGTTAAAATATTGTTCAATATTTATATTCCATTTTTTCATTCTTTTGTTTTTAAATTTTCTTTTCATTTTTTTATTATTTATTTTTTTTGTTATGTTGTTGCTTATTATTCGTAATGTAATATATGTTATGTTAGCTTAAATTTAAATTTTATTTATAGTCATTATTTTTCAATCTTAAATTCTATAATCAATACCCTTACCGACAGCTTAATTTTGTCGAGCCTCCTAAGCTTGAATTAAATTTACTTTAAAATATATATGTTTAAGCAAAACTAAAGCACTGAATGTTAGCCTTAAGATACCCTAATTAAATATGCGTAAGGCTGGTTAAAAATTAAAACTTAAGTTTTTGAGTGGAGTGGAGGGGACCCAAAATGAGGTTGGGATAAAAATGTGATCTGGGACACGTAAAGGGGTGTCGTGGTATTAAGCACTGGCTGGCCGGAGCTGCCCCATTAGGACTAACCGACTCGTAACTCAGTAAAATGCGTACAAGCCCATTGCAGGAAGGGCCGCCATAAACACCAGGCCTAGCGACTGTTCCATTTGTGTTGTGTATGCATGCGGGTCTTTATGAAGTGTTGTGTAGATCGAGTTTGTTTTGAAGTCTGTACCGTCTAAGGGCAGAGTTGGAGTTACGCCACCCTGAAAATACAGAGTTAGCCGATGTTGCCCGTTACACTCACGAAGGCTCATTTTGTTTTCGATTATCGTTTCAATTTTCAGTGTAAAACAAAATCAGCTGTATTAATTGGATTAGCTTTTTTTTTTTTATCTCAGAACATATTCAGTCTTGCACCACGCGGAGAGACAAGTGCACAGTTGACCCTCTCTGAACATTGTAATAGGCGAGAGTGTTACCATTTTTAAGTTGCCTGCAAGAAAATGTTAAACGCTGCTCATCTGCAGGAATTCCTTCTCTTTCCTCAATCTTGGCTTTTAACTTTTCGACGGTATCCCAAGGTACGACGTCAAGAATGAATATTTTGCCCGTGATGCTTAAAACGAAGATTTGCATCTTGACCAGCTTATTTACATAAGGGGTACAAAAAACAAGAAAACAACAACCTAAAAAACCTAAACAACCTAAAATTTTCAACCGTATTGACCAGAATGTTCCATGTTTTCGAACCAGCACCTCGAATGTATCGATGACTCTCGGGGGAAGATTCTCATAAATGATAATGCATTTCTTTTCCGATAAATACAGTGTGCCAATTGACATTCCACCATCAATCCCGGCTCGGCAGACATAAACCGTTTCTTCTTGTCCAACAGAGACTGAATTGGCTCCCACAAATCCATCGAAGCTGCGCACCCAGTGATATCTGTTGTGAGGATCAACAAGCAGCTCGAAGTTGGTCGCTGCAAAAGCGGCTTCTTTGGTGCAATAAGTAGTATAGCCGGTTACCGCTCTGACACGTGCTGGCAGGAAAGAGCCCTCATGATGAACGCGTCCCACGAAGTTATTGTAACCCTCCAAATCGGAGCCGCCGCTTACAGTGTATTCGGGGAACGTCTTCGACTTGTCGAATTTGACCCAAGTATCAGTATTATCATAAAAATACAACCAGCATGCAAGTAGGACAACCAGGCCTCCAATACAATATTTCGTGTTTCGAAATATAATTTTATAGTTCAGTATGCCTTTAAAAACTGTGAATAAATATGTTTATAAGATTGATTAATTTAAAGCTGATTTTTATTTCACATTAGTTTGTCAATTGCTTGTTTCTAATTTTAACATTGACAGGATGGGTTAAAGCACAGTTTATAGACTGACCAAAATTTTGTCTAGCGAAATTGCATTATATTTCGCTTGTGGGACCTAAAAGCAAAGCGGTCTACTGAGAGGCAGTTATGTAATCAATTTATTTTTCCGCCTTTTCTGCATTTATAAGTACACTTTCATTTATCGATAACTTTTGGATCTGTAAACTATGCTTAAGGTGCGAAATTTAACCAATTCGATTGAACCATTCTCTTACCCAGCACCAGGCCTTTAAAAATATATTGTATCGCAGCTCGAAACATTGTTTTAACTCTCCAATGAGTTATTAAAGACTGTGGATTAATACGATTGTTGTACCTTTTTTTGCACTGCCTATCTTGACTTAACTTATCAATAGTGCTTTTCATATCTTATCAATAGTGCAGTTAAGATAAGAAATTCCTAGAAATACCTTTCAATCACTATATTTAGGTGATTCAATCTTAAAAAGAAAGAACGTTGATGTCGGGCATAACCGAATGAATGAAGAACAGGTTGGATGTAGCCAAGAAATTCTAATCTTTGGTGTACGTTCCTTAAAACTAATCCTCGAAAAAAATGTTGGTTGAGTTTCCAAGATAGTTACCTTTCTAACTTTTAAAACTTTAGCTTTTCAATTCAGAAGAAATTCAGGCTTTTTTTATTTATTTACTCCAAGTATATCGGTTTTGGGAGTCGGAGTTGGCGTGGCAATCCAACTTTTAATGTTATTTAAGGGAAGTTACAAGGAGCAAAAACCTAAAAATTCGGTAAGTCCAGTTTAAAAATTGAGGAAGATACAAAAATTTCTGATTTCAGAGGTAAACATGATTGATGCCGATCTTTGAAGGGTATCGCCAACAACCTACTTACCATATTTAATGACTGTGGCCTTCTGGAAGATATGTCGCTTGATTGATGTGCGATTATCGATTTCTTAGCCTCCTGGCGGACATATTACCTTAAATTATGTGCTCCGAGTTTTAAGGCTATAGCTTTAGTGATATTTGTATATTATTGCTTACCATCAAATGTGTCAAGTAACAAATGTGTTGAGACTGACTCTGTTAACTCCGGTGTGCAAACGATATATGCAATTTATCCCCAACAGACACTTTTAACTCCAAAGTGTAACTGTTATTCCATACTATATTCGCCGATTTGTGATTTAATTATCTTGCTATTGGGAAAAAAATGTTAATAACACCAGCCGTTGGATTTTGGAGTCGTTTGTTTATTAATTAGATAATTAAATAAGATTTACAAATAATGGCGCTTAGCATAAGTACATTTGTCTTTTCGTTTTTCTTTGGAGTCGAAATTAAGTTATGACAAACTATAAATCAAACGTTGCAAACGTTGATTTGGGTGTGGCTTTTGTAATATGAAAATATACATGTATATAAATATATGCTTTATCTGAATTTGGTTCATCAAATAAATCAAATACAAATTATTGTATTTGTGCAATACTTGATAAAAATTCTAAGTTCTAATTCATTTTAATTTATATAGTTACATTATGGAAATATACTCTTAGTAAAGCAGAGCAAAAAACGATATTTCCCGCTTTACTCTTTAACTCATGCTTTATCTATGCTTACTCTGCTTATGGTTTAGCTTATTCCAAAATTTCTTAACTCATCTTATTGCTAATCAGTTTATTAAGTTAATTCTTGGCCGAGGCAGCCTGTCAGAGAGTAGCATGCAAGTTAATATTGTGTAGCATACGCACTCAGAAGCTTGTAAAAGCATACCGCTGTCTTTGAACGAGAGACACTTTAGTGACCAAAGCATTGGGACACTCTATTTAAATCCTGCCAGGAGCAGAAGACAATAAAATACAAAATGTTAATTGTGCTGCTAATGTGCTAGTTTCATGAAATTTCCTTTGTTCGCTTATTTTACTAATGAACCCCTCAAAACAATAAATAAAATTCATTTCGAAATTGGTGGTGAACAACGTAAAATTAAAGATTATAGGGCAAATCAAGTAACTGAGACTTCCAATACAACAAATAATAATACTCTCCTAATAATAATTACTGTTTGCGAATCAATTTAATATCATTCTAATACTTAAACTGTTTAACATGTACACCAAACATCTTAAAAATTAATAAAAGAAAAAACTATCAAATGAAATAAGTGCATAAAAACAACAAAAAAACTAGCCAAAAATGAAACCAAAGTAGACCGACGCCGGCAAGATTGCCGGTAAAACACCTGCAAGAAGAGCTAATACAACAATAACCCCTATGAACAGTTTAAGTTTAAGGTATGAAAATATTAGATTTAATAAACATATTGAAAATTTGCA
>JAWNLQ010000167.1:0-45631 GCA_035042225.1 Drosophila incognita
ATAAATGCAGAGTCAAGTGAACATTATTCAACTACAAATATATGTTTTCAAAGCAATAGAATTTTGCCATAAATTGTGAGTCGCTTTCGTCGCTTGAAACGTGAAACATATAACAACAACAAACCGTAAACAGCCGAGAACAGGCTGCAACAACAACAGCAATAACTGTAATACGAGGCAGTGAAGCAAATATGAGCACCTCGCCGCCCAACAGCAGCAACGGCAACATTCCGGGTGTCACATCAATATCTGATATAGAATTCGTGTGTTTGGTGCGCAATCAACCAAGCGGAACTCCCAACAACATCAGCAACCTTGGCAGGATGATTTCTCGCAGTCGCTCTCTGCGAACGAAAAGCGGCTGTCATTTGTCAAAATGAAACATCGAAAAGGAACAAACAAAAATTTGAAAGTTCCGCTTTCGAAGCCGACTTTTCTTTATGACATTTGCTCTGAATGTAGTCATTTGCTTGAATTTTGTTCAACAGAAAATATCAAAACAAAAAAAAAAAATTATCTACAATGGATAGTGAGGCAGAGCAGTCGCTGGTCAATAGTTGCTCATGCAACCGAACGCAATGTATTAATAACAATTGCACCTGTTTTAAAATGATGAAAGCCTGTTCAACTCTCTGCGAGTGCCTTGGTAAGTCCTGCAAACACCATACACCATACACCATAGCTACAAATTGCCAGTCTGCAGGTTGTAAGAACACGACGAAGCTAGTGGAGGAGCTAGAAAAGGAGGTTGCCGCTAAAACACAAAGGGGCACTGTGCGCAGTGACAAAGCTGCAGAAACTGCCGCAGTGAAAGAAGGAGAGGCTACTGCTGCAAAGGCTGATGAAGCTGCGGCAATAGCTGCTTTAGTGGTAGCCTCCCAAGCTGCTGCTGCAGCTTCGGAAGTTGCACAGCGTAAAGAAAAGGAAGCAGAAGACGCCAAATCTCAAGCTGTCGCAATAAAAGCATCGGAAGTTTCCTCAGTCCAAAAACTTCGCATGGAGCTTGCGAAAAATCACTATGTTGATTCCGAAGAGTAATCAATTTACAATTCAAAATATAGTTACATACATGTAAACAGTTTTTAGTTGTTAATTTTTAGTTTTTTTTTAGGTTTCGTTTTTGTTTGTCTAATAGAAATGATCAGTCAATATATACAAAAAGATATATATTTATATATAGGTAAATTTGACCGTATTAGATATCATTTTAATCAAAGAAAAAAAGTTTTTAACGATTTTGGAGATTTGACTATTTTTATTTGCAAACTAAGTCTTAGAATATATTATGGAACACTTTTTCAGTTAAAATCTTTTATGTACTGAAGATGTTTTTAATTAATCGTCTCGATTTTGTGATCCTGAGAAACAATCCTCAAAGCACACACATTGTGTCGCCTTGGCCAGGAAATGACGTAGTAACTTAGGGAAACATTTCTTAAGAGCCCTCAAACCGACAAAGATTCCCATATTCGTGCAGCACTTAGGGTTGTTGGAAGAGCTTTATATATATATATATATATATATATAGATCTAACGTTGTTGGACTGCTGGAAGCATTAAATGCTGTCACGCCGCCTGACAGCTTTATGCTTAAATGCAGTGGTGGTGGTACTGTGAGAGTCATGCCAAGTGATATTGACTCTTACAGGGCAATCCAGAGAATGTTTACGGAGAAGAAAATACCGTTTCACTCCTGCCAAATAAAGGAGGACAGAGGCTTCCGATTGGTGGTCAGGGGACTGCATCCATCGTTGCAGAAAATTGATTCTCTAAGAGATGAGCTGGCCAGATCTGGGCA
Source organism: Drosophila incognita (assembly GCA_035042225.1). NCBI lineage: Eukaryota > Metazoa > Arthropoda > Insecta > Diptera > Drosophilidae > Drosophila > Drosophila incognita. Next base: position 1,799 of record JAWNLQ010000167.1, read on the forward strand.
CGCAGTGTTGATAAGTATCGCTGTCTACTGTCGACTGTCAAATGGAAATTACAGATAGCGGAGAGTAAATCAGATGACCTGAAACAAATCTGCGAAATTAAATTAAATCAGTTCAAAATTCAATAGAATTTGTTAGCTCACATTCTGGCTCAAGTGCACATCGATTATTATTATTCATGTAAGTTGATTCTTAATTAATTATTTGCGACCTATTGGAGAGAGCACAGCACTGTGGACTTTTTCGACTTAACGCGACACTACCATTGCAGCCATAACCAAGCTTTGGGATTGAAGATGCCACGCACTACACGCCAGAATACAAATACCGCGCGTCGCGCGCTAACTCCTTACGATGTTGATGCCGCTCAGGATGACAACGTGGGTGCCACAGCTAGCACCGCCGCTGTCACAGCTGACGATGCGTCCGCCAACGGCAACAATACCGGCCCGGACGAGAATGCTATGGGCGATGGCGACGCCGCGATTATCGAAGATAATGACAACAATTCTGAAGCGGATAAGCCTGGTAATGGGCCTGGTAATGAAAACGCCGCAGCGGTTGCTGTTGATCTATTTATCAAACATTGAATGTATTCACACCCACACAAACAACTTGACAACAGCAAAAATTCAAAACATATACCCTTCCCATTTCGGGAATCACAAAGCCCTTCCCGCTGCACGCCCAGTACTTCGAGATGCGCGAATCGGAAGTGGAGGAGACGTTTAAACGCACCCTGGCCAGGCTGGCAAGCTGCCTGCGTCCGCTCATTCGTCAGATGCAAAGCCAGATGCAAAGCGTTCTTCGGAGTACCCCAAATCTGTGCCACAGGAATACAGGGTAATCCTTTTGCAAGTCTGTTCGTTGATTCAGTGCGTCGAGACGGAGGTGAATAAAAGGCTTCATTTCGGTTACGCCACCTACAAGTTTCTACTCTGCGTCAATACAAATAGTATTATCAGCTTTGTGTCTGATGCCTTTCGTGGCCGCTGCGATGATCTGCAACTGATTGAGGCGAGCAAATTGAAAAACATAATACACAAATATCTAACGCTGGTAGCGGAACCAGGCAGGGCAGTCAAACTCTCGGCCAATGAGATGGACGAAGATGAAGATGCTGAGCCGAAACGGCCGCTGCAGATAATGCCCACCAATGATCCCATCAGTCGCACAAAGCTGCTGGAAGCAACCGATAAGCTTCGTGAATTTAAGATACTCGATCATTCTGCGTTGCAGCAAACGTGGCTTATGGAGCACCTCAACGAAATGCTGATTGTCGCAGCGGCCTTCTGCAATCTGAACAAGCTGTAATTTTCTTCACTTTGGCAAAACAATTTAGATTCAAAATAATTTTGATTCTATATACAAATAAAAACAATATGTAATTAATTGTGCATAATTACACACACTTCCAAAAATCCACACTTCTTATTTATTTGGTGACCCCGACCTTTTAAATAAATACATTCAGTTACTTTTTTTACCAAGTGGTAAATAACATTCATTCGTTTACCGATAGGTAAATAAACAGTCTATTTAGATTCATTTGGCGAATCATAGACACAAAAATGTCAAAGAACCGACATTTGAATTTGGTTAACTTGGCAACCATTTTCCACATAGAATTCCTAGTTAACTTGGCAACTAGGTAACATAGTTCGGCATCGACACAGAAAACGTTACCTGAGATACAAAAAGGATCATAGTCTTAAGGGTACCTGGTCAACTTGGCGATGGATACCGACTTCAGTCCAACATCTGCAGCAGAAGATAAATAAACAATTTATTTTGTTGTATACGCTGATTAATATTTTAATACTTAACAACTTTTTCTTCCCTAACTTAACGAAAAAAATCGAAACAATAACAAAAGCTTGCGAAACTTGCAAAGAAAGCAAGTACGATAGGCACCCACAAAGGGGAGAATTACAACCAACCCCTATTCCATCATATCCAGGCCAAATTATCCACGAATGAACGAACTAACCATAAGAACAAATAATATATTAAAAGAGACTAGTAACAACAAAAATATCGAAGATGAGAATGCAACACTACTAAAATTTAAGATACAAATGTTTAAAGAAGAACTAAATAACCTCATCTACGCCATACACTGGGCAAAAACAAACACAATAAATTCTATAATTTTGTCAGAAATAGAATTGGAAAAAATCGCAAAGTTGTTAGAAAATAATATATTTTTGTATAAACCTAAAACTATTAGAGTTCGCAAAAATTAAAATTGCCACAAATGGTAAAAAAATATCAATGTGATTTTTGTGGGTTCATCGCCCTCTTATTGGAATTGGCGATTAATTTACTCCATACTCCCGGCGATTCTCCCCTCCAAACGAATCTACTCTCGTTTCATAATTTTACTATATTTTATTTACATATATTATTAATTTAATATCTATCACTTAGCTGTAACAAAAAAAATCATAATAACATGTAGCTTTTAAATTTAACCAACATGTAAGTGGAATGGAAAAGCAATTCAGTAGCCTTTTTTCCCGCCCCTTTTTTTTTCTTTTTTCGGCCTCGCGCGTTAGCTGCATCTAGCATGCCTATAGATTTGTGCTTAAACCATTTGAGAATTGTAAGATAAATTTACATCAAAACCAATCCCCTGAAGTAGGCAACACAAAAAATATAATGGGAGGTTTGTAATCGCAAAAAAAAATTTGTGGCGGTATTCGATTGGCGCTGTCGCTACTCCACGACGAATGCAACAACTTCTTAACTCATCTTATTGCTAATCAGTTTATTAAGCTAATTCTTGGCTGAGGCAGCCTGTCAGAAGAGTAGCTTGCAAGTTCACATTGTGTAGCATACGCACTCAGAAGCTTGTATAAGCATACCGCTGTCTTTGGGACACTCTGTGTAAATCCTGCCAGGAGCAGAAGACAATGAAATACAAAATGTTAATTGTGCTGCTAATGTGCTAGTTTCATGAAATTTCCTTTGTTCGCTTATTTTACTAATGAACCCCTCAAAACAATAGATAAAATTCATTTCAAAATGGGTGGTGAACAACGTAAAATTAAAGATTATAAGGCAAATGTCAATATTAATCAAGTAACTGAGACTTCCAATACAACAAATAATAATACTCTCCTAAAAATAATTACTGTTTGCGTATCAATCTAATACTAAAACTGTTTAGGATGTACATCAAACATCTTAAAAATTACTACAAGAAAAAACTATCAAATGAAATAAGATGAGTTAAGAAGTTGTTGCATTCGTCGTGGAGTAGCGACAGCGCCAATCGAATACCGCCACAAATTTTTTTTTGCGATTACAAACCTCCCATTATATTTTTTGTGTTGCCTACTTCAGGGGATTGGTTTTGATGTAAATTTATCTTACAATTCTCAAATGGTTTAAGCACAAATCTATAGGCATGCTAGATGCAGCTAACGCGCGAGGCCGAAAAAAGAAAAAAAAAGGGGCGGGAAAAAAGGCTACTGAATTGCTTTTCCATTCCACTTACATGTTGGTTAAATTTAAAAGCTACATGTTATTATGATTTTTTTTGTTACAGCTAAGTGATAGATATTAAATTAATAATATATGTAAATAAAATATAGTAAAATTATGAAACGAGAGTAGATTCGTTTGGAGGGGAGAATCGCCGGGAGTATGGAGTAAATTAATCGCCAATTCCAATAAGAGGGCGATGAACCCACAAAAATCACATTGATATTTTTTTACCATTTGTGGCAATTTTAATTTTTGCGAACTCTAATAGTTTTAGGTTTATACAAAAATATATTATTTTCTAACAACTTTGCGATTTTTTCCAATTCTATTTCTGACAAAATTATAGAATTTATTGTGTTTGTTTTTGCCCAGTGTATGGCGTAGATGAGGTTATTTAGTTCTTCTTTAAACATTTGTATCTTAAATTTTAGTAGTGTTGCATTCTCATCTTCGATATTTTTGTTGTTACTAGTCTCTTTTAATATATTATTTGTTCTTATGGTTAGTTCGTTCATTCGTGGATAATTTGGCCTGGATATGATGGAATAGGGGTTGGTTGTAATTCTCCCCTTTGTGGGTGCCTATCGTACTTGCTTTCTTTGCAAGTTTCGCAAGCTTTTGTTATTGTTTCGATTTTTTTCGTTAAGTTAGGGAAGAAAAAGTTGTTAAGTATTAAAATATTAATCAGCGTATACAACAAAATAAATTGTTTATTTATCTTCTGCTGCAGATGTTGGACTGAAGTCGGTATCCATCGCCAAGTTGACCAGGTACCCTTAAGACTATGATCCTTTTTGTATCTCAGGTAACGTTTTCTGTGTCGATGCCGAACTATGTTACCTAGTTGCCAAGTTAACTAGGAATTCTATGTGGAAAATGGTTGCCAAGTTAACCAAATTCAAATGTCGGTTCTTTGACATTTTTGTGTCTATGATTCGCCAAATGAATCTAAATAGACTGTTTATTTACCTATCGGTAAACGAATGAATGTTATTTACCACTTGGTAAAAAAAGTAACTGAATGTATTTATTTAAAAGGTCGGGGTCACCAAATAAATAAGAAGTGTGGATTTTTGGAAGTGTGTGTAATTATGCACAATTAATTACATATTGTTTTTATTTGTATATAGAATCAAAATTATTTTGAATCTAAATTGTTTTGCCAAAGTGAAGAAAATTACAGCTTGTTCAGATTGCAGAAGGCCGCTGCGACAATCAGCATTTCGTTGAGGTGCTCCATAAGCCACGTTTGCTGCAACGCAGAATGATCGAGTATCTTAAATTCACGAAGCTTATCGGTTGCTTCCAGCAGCTTTGTGCGACTGATGGGATCATTGGTGGGCATTATCTGCAGCGGCCGTTTCGGCTCAGCATCTTCATCTTCGTCCATCTCATTGGCCGAGAGTTTGACTGCCCTGCCTGGTTCCGCTACCAGCGTTAGATATTTGTGTATTATGTTTTTCAATTTGCTCGCCTCAATCAGTTGCAGATCATCGCAGCGGCCACGAAAGGCATCAGACACAAAGCTGATAATACTATTTGTATTGACGCAGAGTAGAAACTTGTAGGTGGCGTAACCGAAATGAAGCCTTTTATTCACCTCCGTCTCGACGCACTGAATCAACGAACAGACTTGCAAAAGGATTACCCTGTATTCCTGTGGCACAGATTTGGGGTACTCCGAAGAACGCTTTGCATCTGGCTTTGCATCTGACGAATGAGCGGACGCAGGCAGCTTGCCAGCCTGGCCAGGGTGCGTTTAAACGTCTCCTCCACTTCCGATTCGCGCATCTCGAAGTACTGGGCGTGCAGCGGGAAGGGCTTTGTGATTCCCGAAATGGGAAGGGTATATGTTTTGAATTTTTGCTGTTGTCAAGTTGTTTGTGTGGGTGTGAATACATTCAATGTTTGATAAATAGATCAACAGCAACCGCTGCGGCGTTTTCATTACCAGGCCCATTACCAGGCTTATCCGCTTCAGAATTGTTGTCATTATCTTCGATAATCGCGGCGTCGCCATCGCCCATAGCATTCTCGTCCGGGCCGGTATTGTTGCCGTTGGCGGACGCATCGTCAGCTGTGACAGCGGCGGTGCTAGCTGTGGCACCCACGTTGTCATCCTGAGCGGCATCAACATCGTAAGGAGTTAGCGCGCGACGCGCGGTATTTGTATTCTGGCGTGTAGTGCGTGGCATCTTCAATCCCAAAGCTTGGTTATGGCTGCAATGGTAGTGTCGCGTTAAGTCGAAAAAGTCCACAGTGCTGTGCTCTCTCCAATAGGTCGCAAATAATTAATTAAGAATCAACTTACATGAATAATAATAATCGATGTGCACTTGAGCCAGAATGTGAGCTAACAAATTCTATTGAATTTTGAACTGATTTAATTTAATTTCGCAGATTTGTTTCAGGTCATCTGATTTACTCTCCGCTATCTGTAATTTCCATTTGACAGTCGACAGTAGACAGCGATACTTATCAACACTGCGTGCCCAGATCTGGCCAGCTCATCTCTTAGAGAATCAATTTTCTGCAACGATGGATGCAGTCCCCTGACCACCAATCGGAAGCCTCTGTCCTCCTTTATTTGGCAGGAGTGAAACGGTATTTTCTTCTCCGTAAACATTCTCTGGATTGCCCTGTAAGAGTCAATATCACTTGGCATGACTCTCACAGTACCACCACCACTGCATTTAAGCATAAAGCTGTCAGGCGGCGTGACAGCATTTAATGCTTCCAGCAGTCCAACAACGTTAGATCTATATATATATATATATATATATATAAAGCTCTTCCAACAACCCTAAGTGCTGCACGAATATGGGAATCTTTGTCGGTTTGAGGGCTCTTAAGAAATGTTTCCCTAAGTTACTACGTCATTTCCTGGCCAAGGCGACACAATGTGTGTGCTTTGAGGATTGTTTCTCAGGATCACAAAATCGAGACGATTAATTAAAAACATCTTCAGTACATAAAAGATTTTAACTGAAAAAGTGTTCCATAATATATTCTAAGACTTAGTTTGCAAATAAAAATAGTCAAATCTCCAAAATCGTTAAAAACTTTTTTTCTTTGATTAAAATGATATCTAATACGGTCAAATTTACCTATATATAAATATATATCTTTTTGTATATATTGACTGATCATTTCTATTAGACAAACAAAAACGAAACCTAAAAAAAAACTAAAAATTAACAACTAAAAACTGTTTACATGTATGTAACTATATTTTGAATTGTAAATTGATTACTCTTCGGAATCAACATAGTGATTTTTCGCAAGCTCCATGCGAAGTTTTTGGACTGAGGAAACTTCCGATGCTTTTATTGCGACAGCTTGAGATTTGGCGTCTTCTGCTTCCTTTTCTTTACGCTGTGCAACTTCCGAAGCTGCAGCAGCAGCTTGGGAGGCTACCACTAAAGCAGCTATTGCCGCAGCTTCATCAGCCTTTGCAGCAGTAGCCTCTCCTTCTTTCACTGCGGCAGTTTCTGCAGCTTTGTCACTGCGCACAGTGCCCCTTTGTGTTTTACCGGCAACCTCCTTTTCTAGCTCCTCCACTAGCTTCGTCGTGTTCTTACAACCTGCAGACTGGCAATTTGTAGCTATGGTGTATGGTGTATGGTGTTTGCAGGACTTACCAAGGCACTCGCAGAGAGTTGAACAGGCTTTCATCATTTTAAAACAGGTGCAATTGTTATTAATACATTGCGTTCGGTTGCATGAGCAACTATTGACCAGCGACTGCTCTGCCTCACTATCCATTGTAGATAATTTTTTTTTTTTGTTTTGATATTTTCTGTTGAACAAAATTCAAGCAAATGACTACATTCAGAGCAAATGTCATAAAGAAAAGTCGGCTTCGAAAGCGGAACTTTCAAATTTTTGTTTGTTCCTTTTCGATGTTTCATTTTGACAAATGACAGCCGCTTTTCGTTCGCAGAGAGCGACTGCGAGAAATCATCCTGCCAAGGTTGCTGATGTTGTTGGGAGTTCCGCTTGGTTGATTGCGCACCAAACACACGAATTCTATATCAGATATTGATGTGACACCCGGAATGTTGCCGTTGCTGCTGTTGGACGGCGAGGTGCTCATATTTGCTGCACTGCCTCGTATTACAGTTATTGCTGTTGTTGTTGCAGCCTGTTCTCGGCTGTTCACGTTTTGTTGTTGTTATATGTTTCACGTTTCAAGCGACGAAAGCGACTCACAATTTATGGCAAAATTCTATTGCTTTGAAAACATATAATTGTAGTTGAATAATGTTCACTTGACTCTGCATTTATTTGACAACTGCTAATTAACTGTTCATAGGGCTTATTGTTGTATTAGCTCTTCTTGCAGGTGTTTTGCCGGCAATCTTGCCGGCGTCGGTCTTCTTTGGTTTCATTTTTGGGTAGTTTTTTTGTTGTTTTTATGCACTTATTTCATTTGATAGTTTTTTCTTGTAGTAATTTTTAAGATGTTTGATGTACATCCTAAACAGTTTTAGTATTAGATTGATACGCAAACAGTAATTATTTTTAGGAGAGTTTTATTATTTGTTGTATTGGAAGTCTCAGTTACTTTATTAATATTGACATTTGCCTTATAATCTTTAGTTTTACGTAGTTCACCACCCATTTTGAAATGAATTTTATTTATTGTTTTGAGGGGTTCATTAGTAAAATAAGCGAACAAAGGAAATTTCATGAAACTAGCACATTAGCAGCACAATTAACATTTTGCATTTTATTGTCTTCTGCTCCTGGCAGGATTTAAACAGAGTGTCCCAATGCTTTGGTCACTAAAGTGTCTCTCGTTCAAAGACAGCGGTATGCTTTTACAAGCTTCTGAGTGCGTATGCTACACAATATTAACTTGCATGCTACTCTCTGACAGGCTGCCTCGGCGAAGAATTAACTTAATAAACTGATTAGCAATAAGCTGAGTTAAGAAGTTGTTGCATTCGTCGTGGAGTAGCGACAGCGCCAATCGAATACCGCCACAAATTTTTTTTTGCGATTACAAACCTCCCATTATATTTTTTGTGTTGCCTACTTCAGGGGATTTGCTTTCATGTAAATTTATCTTACAATTCTCAAATGGTTTAAGCACAAATCTATAGGCATGCTAGATGCAGGAAACGCGCGAGGCCGAAAAAAGAAAAAAAAGGGGCGGGAAAAAAGGCGGAAAAAGTCGGAAAAAAGTCGGAAAAAATGCTACTGAATTGCTTTTTCATTCCACTTACATGGAGGTTAAATTTAAAAGCTACATGTTATTACGATTTTTTTGTTAGAGCTAAATGATAGATATTAAATTAATAATAAATGTAAATAAAATATAGTAAAATTATGAAACGAGAGTAGATTCGTTTGGAGGGGAGGATCGCCGGGAGTATGGAGTAGATTAATCGCCAATTCCCATATGAGGGCGATGGACCTACCAAAACCCCATAGGTCCGTTGCGGGAAGGGCGGGTACGTCGTGGCCATAAACACCAGGCCTGCCAACTGTTCCGTTTAATTTGTGTGTGCATGTAGGTTGATATGTAGTGTTGTGAAGGTAGAGTCAGTTTCGGATCTGTACCGTCTATGGGTAGGGTTGGAGTTACCCCACCCTGAGAAATCTGAGTTAGCCGAGGTTGCCCACTGGGAAACAAAAGACGTGTTACAAAGAATGGCCTCCAACTTTGAATGGCTTTTTTTGAAATCATCAGGATCGCGAGAACAGTGCTAGGCAAAACGGTTCGAACGATCAGCGTAAGCAAGATGATTTCAAAAGCCAAAAAAAATAATAAATAAACTGAAACGGCGAGTCCTCGCAGTAAAGATGGCTACTCCGTGTGCCGTATGAAACCGCGACTTATAATTGAGATAGTGCTCACAGTGTAATTGCGCGGCGGAGACGACACTAGGAATATCCTGAAGTGTTTTATTTAGTAGCGCAGGGATTTGATTTAAAAATTATAGGGCGGTGGTGGCTTGTCCGTTCCATAATGAGCAGGACAATTGCACCACACGCACAGGTTGAGGGAGCCGTGTCTATGTCGGTATGTCACTCACGCCTTGAACAAGGCAGTGAAGTTTGCAGATATGGCTCTAAACTACTAAAACTGGTGTTCTTTTAAGCATATCAAAATGTAAACACAAAGGCCCGACATTCTAGATTCTATCTATAGAAAATATCGGACTCCCCGGCGTGGTGGGGGAGTACTTATTGCTCGGTTACGAATACCAACCCACAATAGTTGACGCCTCAGTGCATAACGAGGAACGGCAGTTTACTGGCAAAGGTTCTAACCGAAACTACATTCAACCAAATTTAGTTCCAAGTCCGAAACCAAATAAAAATATATTCAGTGCAACTTCTGTTCTGGATTTTTGGAAATGTGTGTAATTATGCACAATTAATTACATATTATTTTTATTTGTATATAGAATCAAAATTATTTTCATCTTTGAATCTAATTTTTTTTGCCAAATTGAAGAAAATTACAGCTTGTTCAGATTGCAGAGGGCCGCCGCGACAATCAGCATTTCGTTGAGGTGCTCCATAAGCCACGTTTGCTGCAACGCAGAATGATCGAGTATCTTAAATTCACGAAACTTATCGATTGCTTCCAGCAGCTTTGTGCGACTGATGGGATCATTGGTGGGCATTATCTGCAGCGGCCGTTTCGGCTCAGCATCTTCATCTTCGTCCATCTCATTGGCCGAGCGTTTGACTGCCCTGCCTGGTTCCGCTACCAGCGTTAGATATTTGTGTATTATGTTTTTCAATTTGATCGCCTCAATCAGTTGCAGATCATTGCAGCCGCCACGAAAGGCATCAGACACAAAGCTGATAATACTGTATTGACGCAGAGTGGAAACTTGTAGGTGGCGTAACCGAAATGAAGCCTTTTATTCACATCCGTCTCGACGCACTGAATCAACGAACGGACGTGCAAAAGGATGTCACTGTATTCCTGTGGCACAGATTTGGGGTACTCCGAAGAACGCTTTGCATCTGGCCAACGAATGAGCCAGCCTGGCCAGGGTGCGTTTAAACGTCTCCTCCTCTTCCGATTCGCGCATCTCGAAGTACTGGGCGAGCAGCGGGAAGGGCTTTGTGATTCCCGAAATGGGAAGGGTATATGTTTTGAATTTTTGCTGTTGTCAAGTTGTTTGATAAATAGATCAACAGCAACCGCTGCAGCGTTTTCATTACCAGGCCCATTACCAGGCATATCCGCATCAGAATTGTTGTCATTATCTTCGATAATCGGGGCGTCGCCATCGCCCATAGCATTCTCGTCCGGGCCGGTATTGTTGCCGTTGGCGGACGCATCGTCAGCTGTGACAGCGGCGGTGCTAGCTGTGGCACTCACGTTGTCATCCTGAGCGGCATCGACATCGTAAGGAGTTAGCGCGCGACGCGCGGTATTTGTATTCTGGCGTGTAGTGCGTGGCATCTTCAATCCCAAAGCTTGGTTATGGCTGCAATGGTAGTGTCGCGTTAAGTCGAAAAAGTCCACAATGGCTGCACACGTGCTATGCTCTCTCCAATAGGTCGCAAATAAATAATTAAGAATCAACTTACATGAATAATAATAATCGATGTGCACTTGAGCCAGAATGTGAGCCAAAAAATTCTACCGAATTTTGTTGAGCTTGAACTGATTTAATTTAATTTTGCAGATTTATTTCAGGTCGTCTGATTAACTTTTCGCTATCTATAATTTCCATTTGACAGTTGACAGTAGACAGCGATACCTATCAACAGGAAGCGTGTAACTAACACTTCTTATACATAATGTTGCTGGCTGGCGGAGATAAGCTACAATGGCGTAGTCAGATTTTCGTAAAGGGGAAATTCAAATTTCATAATCTAAGCCTATTTGCTTGTATATATATAAAGTACACATGTTGTGTTGGGTGAAGAAGGGATGGCAGCTGTCCCCTGTCAACATATATATTCGTGTATTCCAAATCATTGTTTAAAACATAGATTCCACATTTATTGTCAAATTTGCATATTATTCTTTTGATCTTTTGTGGTTAGAACAGGTACTAAATGCTCCAGGTTTTCACCGCCGTTGGCATTGGTAAATCAGTCGGCTGCTCCTGCTGATTCTCCTCATTCTCCTTGTTCTCTGTTGAGCGGGAGACAGCGGGTGACGGACGCTCGACCACCTCAGGCTCGGTCTCCGTCAATGGTGTGTTTAAGCATTTTGGGCACCTCCATTTTCCGGCAGATACGCGCCTCGAGCTGTGCGGCTTCGCGGACAAACAGCGAATGTCCCCTGTAAAACCAAAAAAAATAAAAAAAGCACAATTGTAGTTGAAACACACATACACTACTACTACTAATACTACTACATTTTTATGCAAACCGTTTTTTAGTTTGTTTTTATTTGCTACTCACACTTGCTGTAGCAAGTACTGCATTCGATTAAGGGTGTCTTAAAGCGGTCGCGCGCCTTCAGCGATGTTGCATTCACGCCTGCGCTGTTTTCCATATTTCCTGCTCTCTTGGGCATGGCGACAAGTTATATTTATATATGGAAAAACGTACAGTATCATCGTTGTCGAATATATCGATAGGTTTATACAACAAATAAAATAATTAATAAATAAGCTTCTGCTGCCGTTTGTTCGGCGCGTTTCCGTGCTAATGCAGTTCTTGCTTTTGCACGAACTGCTTCCTCCTCTGCTTCTACTGCCGCATTTGCATCTGCTGCTGCTACCGCTAGTGCACACACACAAAATGTTGCACTGCCAGGGGAACAGTCCGACTCAGCGATTTGCTGGCCGTTGGCGTTGTTGTTTTCCGACCCATCGAAATAGTAGAAGTAGGCAAAACTGTAGTCATTTCTGCCATATCAACTGACTCGATGTCTGAGTCAGAATCTGACAGCGGATCCTCTAGTGCTTGTGGTGCTGCACGAGCACCAGCAGAAGTTGATGGCACTGCGTCCAAGTCGATGTAATCAATGATTTTCCTTTTTTGCATTGGCATTGTTGTTGGCGTTAATATCACCAATATAATTTTTGGTGTTCTTGTTAGTGACGTTATTGTTGGCTTTGTTTGCATTCTTGTTAGCGGTGTAATTGTTGTTTGAATTTGTTGTCGAATGTGTGTCAACGTCAACCCAGCCAAAACAGCCACCACCGTCAGCACCACCACCATCAGCAAACTCTGTGCAAGGCCCACCATCGACTGTCCGCCGCATCGCCCACCCACTGGGCAGGGATCTATGGCAATGCTGTCGGTCAGTTGTCATTAATATATATTATGTCACATGCATGCAGTCCAACGTTTTGAGTTAAAGGTCCTGGTCTACCGGTTACCGGATCCTGGGTACCGGATCCTGTCTCCCGACCCATCTCCATCTCCAATCACCGATTCCTATGCCGATTACGTGCCAGGGCAGATGGCATTTGGTATTTTAATACGCTAATACGTATAATACGCCCTCTAATTATAAATTTGAAACAATTGTGTTAAAAAAAGAGTTCATTTGAAGGAGATTTTTAATTAAAATTTAAAATAATTATAGTTCATCGTATTCTTCTAATGATCTTATTAGATTCGCTGCGTCTGCAATGTGATTATCATAGCGTGTACGCATGATCGCGATGTCCTCTTCCATTGCCTCTCCTTTTCTCTTTTGAACGCGTTTTCTTTCGACACGAATATCAGCTCCATTCATTAGAAGTTGTCTTGCATTCATTGTCGCTGTTAGCGCTGCAATCTCTCCTTCCAATGCTATCTTTTTTTGCGAATCCGCAGCTTGATCTGCTCTTAGGGTAGCTTGCTCCCTCTTAGCTTCCTCAAATTCTCGATGCTTTTGCGACGAGTAGCTTCACCTTCTCAGCTGCCGTTATCTGATGTGTTATAGATTCCCTCGAGCTCTTAAATGATTAATTAATTGTCCGGTTTCTTGGATGCTTTCCTCCGGCGTGGACGAACTGGCTGCTCTTGCTGAAGAACGTGTATTCATTTTTGGTTGATGTTATAGTAATAATTCAGAGCGAACAGAATTATGGGAATGACAATATGTCAGATGTGTGACGTGAGGTGTGACCAGACTGAGTTTGTCGATTAATCGATTAATATTATTGCTATCGTCACATGTATCGTGTTTAGCTTTATGTATTGTTTAATGAATGATTAAACCGAGTTGACGTTTAGAATCCAATGGGATATTAATAATGTACAATATTTGTTTGCCATTTGTGGCAATTTTAATTTTTGCTCACTCTAATAGTTATTCTGGGCTTATAAAAAATATATTATTTTCTAACAACTTTGCGATTTTTTCTAATTCTATTTCTGACAAAATTATAGAATTTATTGTGTTTGTTTTTGCCCAGTGTATGGCGTAGATGAGATTATTTAATTCTTCTTTAAACATTTGTATCTTAAGTTTTAGTAGTGTTGCATTCTCATCTTCGATATTTTTGTTGTTACTAGTCTCTTAGTATTTTAATTGTTCTTATGGTTAGTTCGTTCATTCTATTGCTTAGTATTTTATTTATTACAAGCTGTCTATTGCTATTTTCCACTTGCTCGTCTGTTGTTGAAAATAAAGTCTCCTTTTTCGTAATGTTTAATTTTTTTCTTCTTGCTGTTATGATATTCTAAGTCCTTTGCCTGTTTATGTTTCACCTTATTTCTGACTTTGTTTCTATTTTCCTCAAGTTCTTGGGGATTGCTAGTGTCTCGGGTTCCGAAAAATATGTCTATTGGTTTTTCATTCACGGTGGAATGTATGGATTGGTTGTATAGCTGAACAGATTTGAATATTAGGTCCTCGAAGTTCGATATTCTCTCGTCTTTCTTAACGCATCTCATTATTTCGGTTAATGTTGAATGGAATCTTTCAACTTGCCCGTTACTGATTGAATTGTATGGCGGTGTCGCCAAATGAATCTTAGACTGTTTATTTACCTATCGGTAAACGAATGAATGTTATTTACCACTTGGTAAAAAAAGTGACTGAATGTATTTATTTAAAAGGTCGGGGTCACCAAATGAATAAGAAGTGTGGATTTTTGGAAGTGTGTGTAATTATGCACAATTAATTACATATTGTTTTTATTTGTATATAGAATCAAAATTATTTTGAATCTAAATTGTTTTGCCAAAGTGAAGAAAATTACAGCTTGTTCAGATTGCAGAGGGCCGCCGCGACAATCAGCATTTCGTTGAGGTGCTCCATAAGCCACGTTTGCTGCAACGCAGAATGATCGAGTATCTTAAATTCACGAAGCTTATCGATTGCTTCCAGCAGATTTGTGCGACTGATGGGATCATTGGTGGGCATTATCTGCAGCGGCCGTTTCGGCTCAGCATCTTCATCTTCGTCCATCTCATTGGCCGAGCGTTTGACTGCCCTGCCTGGTTCCGCTACCAGCGTTAGATATTTGTGTATTATGTTTTTCAATTTGATCGCCTCAATCAGTTGCAGATCATTGCAGCCGCCACGAAAGGCATCACACACAAAGCTGATAATACTGTATTGACGCAGAGTGGAAACTTGTAGGTGGCGTAACCGAAATGAAGCCTTTTATTCACATCCGTCTCGACGCACTGAATCAACGAACGGACGTGCAAAAGGATGTCACTGTATTCCTGTGGCACAGATTTGGGGTACTCCGAAGAACGCTTTGCATCTGGCCAACGAATGAGCCAGCCTGTCCAGGGTGCGTTTAAACGTCTCCTCCTCTTCCGATTCGCGCATCTCGAAGTACTGGGCGAGCAGCGGGAAGGGCTTTGTGATTCCCGAAATGGGAAGGGTATATGTTTTGAATTTTTGCTGTTGTCAAGTTGTTTGATAAATAGATCAACAGCAACCGCTGCGGCGTTTTCATTACCAGGCCCATTACCAGGCATATCCGCATCAGAATTGTTGTCATTATCTTCGATAATCGGGGCGTCGCCATCGCCCATAGCATTCTCGTCCGGGCCGGTATTGTTGCCGTTGGCGGACGCATCGTCAGCTGTGACAGCGGCGGTGCTAGCTGTGGCACTCACGTTGTCATCCTGAGCGGCATCGACATCGTAGGGAGTTAGCGCGGTATTTGTATTCTGGCGTATAGTGCGTGGCATCTTCAATCCCAAAGCTTGGTTATGGCTGCAATGGTAGTTTCGCGTTATGTCGAAAAAGTCCACAACGGCTGCACACGTGCTGTGCTCTCTCCAATAGGTCGCAAATAAATAATTAAGAATCAACTTACATGAATAATAATAATCGATGTGCACTTGAGCCGGAATGTGAGCTAACAAATTCTACTGAATTTTGAACTGATTTAATTTAATTTCGCAGATTTATTTCAGGTCGTCTGATTTACTTTCCGCTATCTGTAATTTCCATTTGAGATGGCAGCTGTCCACTGTCCACATATATATTCGTGTATTCCAAATCATCGTTTAAAACATAGATTCCACATTTATTGTCAAATTTGCATATTATTCTTTTGATCTTTTGTGGTTAGAACAGGTACTAAATGCTCCAGGTTTTCACCGCCGTTGGCATTGGTAAATCAGTCGGCTGCTCCTGCTGATTCTCCTCATTCTCCTTGTTCTCCGTTGAGCGGGAGACAGCGGGTGCAGGACGCTCGACCACCTCAGGCTCGGTCTTCATCAATGGTGTGTTTAAGCATTTTGGGCACCTCCATTTTCCGGCAGATACGCGCCTCGAGCTGTGCGGCTTCGCGGACAAACGGCTAAAGTCCCCTGTAAAACAAAAAAAGCACAATTGTAGTTGAAACACACATACACTACTACTACTAATACTACTACATTTTTATGCAAACCGTTTTTTAGTTTGTTTTTATTTGCTACTCACACTTGCTGTAGCAAGTACTGTATTCGATTAAGGGTGTCTTAAGGCGGTCGCGCGCCTTTAGCGATGTTCCATATTTCCTGCTCTCTTGGGCATGGCGACAAGTTATATTTATATTTGGAAAAACGTATATATATATATATACTACAGTATCATCGTTGTCGAATATATCGATAGGCTTATACAATAAATAAAATAATTAATAAATAAGCAAATAAAGATACAACTGGAACAAATCAAGAACTAATGAGTGGAATCGACAAAAACCGGGAGACGATTCGGAGCATCCCAAAATGCAAATGAGTTTGTTTCTCCCCCCCCCCCACACACACAACGATTAATGACCGCCAATTCGCACGAAGGCTCAGCTGATCGTCCCCAACCCTCAAGACATCAGTGATGAGCAATGCCTGCAATAGTGATGCTCATTTTGCCCATCAGTGATGCAGACTTTAGCAGCCAATAAAGTAAAAAGAAAATATATATTTTTGTAATCTTTGAACTAATAATTGTTAATATATTACTTATATAACGGAATTTAACGTTGGAAATAGTAAAAGACCTTGTCCTTACGCGAAGCAACCATGAGCGCCCAATAGAAGGCATTTCGATCCTTCGACGTTACTACTGATTCGTTCACCACCATGAATATGAAACATTTTTGGGTAGCATTGAATGCCTTAAGCTCCATTTAGATTTTCCTCTTGCCCATGGCTGGCAAGCATTCCGCCAAGTGGAAGGTGAGAAACACCATGTCCCTGTAATACGGATTCTTGATCTCATTCATATAGGCCAACTACAGCCTCGTTCAGATGGAACTGACCATTCAGCAGGTGGGCATCGCTCTTGCGCAGTTTGCCGTTCTTTAATTCTACCAGAATCTGATTCGCACGGCATGTCTACATCGATTTCCTCCGAACCCGATAGATCCTCCGATAGATAGTAAATTAATTGATGCATTATTTCAACAAGTTTTGTGTACAAAATACCTTTCCCGAAAAAGTGTTTGAAGCAGCAGCGTCGTGAAAATGCGTTAATGCTTGATGTTTGTTTTGTATTTATTATTTTTATTATCTTTATTAATTATTTATTATTATAGTTGCTGTAGTTCTCTCGTGGAGGCGATCATTGTTTGGTATTGGTGGCGCTTGGCGTTGACCACATCATAAGACAATTGGGGGATACCCTCAATTGAACCCTTATGACCGATCATGGCAATGACATGAAAGCCGCAATCGTAGTCGTCCTTCTGCTGCGAATTGCGCATTCCGCGAAAGCATATTAAGAACATCCTTAGTTTTCTGATACAGATTCTTTGCGAATTCCTCATCATTGTTGCCACATTTGATTTGCCTTCTGCACTCTGACTTTTGGACTCCCCTTCAGTGTGCTGCGACGCCCTTTTTATAGGCCTGCGTCGCAGCCTTTTGTCGCGACTGTACCAAAGATGACGTGATCGTCTCGGTGGCGTGATCTTTGGTAATTTTCCACTGCCTTTTGCGGCTACTGGCGGTGCTGAGGTTGTGGCTGTTGTTGTTGGTGAAGCTGCTGCTGATGGTGACGCTGCTGCTGAGAGTGACGCTGCTGCTGTGACAATTGCCCAAGTTGCTGAAGGAGCAGTTTGCAGTCTGGCGGCATCAGCATAGGAGAATTGAGCATTGCGTAAAGGGGCCAGGCTTCTTGGGCTCGACTTTTGTAGAAATTGAGCCGGCCTTTCAGATTGAGCCACAAGCTTCCTTCCCTTGGCAACGCGCTGATATAATGGGCATCCTTTCCAGCTTGCTGGATGGGTTTCTCCGCAGTTGGCACATTTTGGATCAGCATCCAATGGTTTTTCGCACACCTGACTAGCATGTGCTGAACCACACTTTACGCAGCGATGCTGTTTTTGGCAATATTTCGTAAAGTGGCCAAATTCCTGGGAGCGGTGGTACTGGGGGATGTCCAAATGTCTATCAGGGCATTCAACCAACAGTAATGCGCACCTGAGAGATGGAGCGTAGGTTGTAAATCTCTTTGTTATTCGCAGCCGGCTCCAACTTGTTGTTTGAATTTGCATTTCTTGCATTGTCGACTTTGTTGTTGTTGTTGCTGCTGCTTTCCGAGCGAGAGCGCAGATTATAGCAGCAGTTGTCTTCTTCTGTTGTCGCTGAAGCTCCACTATATCTTCGTACGTGTAACTGTTGACCGTAAAGCCCGTCAGTTTCAACTTGTCTATCAGCGATTAGCTGGCCGTTGGCGTTATTGTTTTCCGACGCATCGAAATAGTAGAAGTAGGCAAAACTGTAGTCATTTCTGCCATATCAACTGACACGATGTCTGAGTCAGAATCTGACAGCGGATCCTCTAGTGCTTGTGGTGCTTCACGAGCACCAGCAGAAGTTGATGGCACTGCGTCCAAGTCGATGTAATCATTGATTGTCGCAATTTTTCTTTTTTTTGCTGGCATTGTTGTTGGCGTTAATATCACCAATATAATTTTTGGTGTTCTTGTTAGTGACGTTATTGTTGGCTTTGTTTGTATTGTTGTTAGCGGTGTAATCGTTGTTTGAATTTGCAATTCTTACATTGTGGACTTTGTTGTTGTTGTTGTTGTTGCTGGTTTCCGAGCGAGAGCGCAGATTATAGCAGCAGTTGTTTCCTTCTGTTGTCGCTGAAGCGCCACTAGATCTTCGTACATGTAACTGTTTTTTTTTTTTTTTATGTTGCAATTTAATTTAATATTGATCAACCTACTGAAAGGTTATAAAATATTGTTTTGAAGATTGAATACATAATAACAGGGAATTTAAATTAATAACATAAACCAATAATTGGCTTTAACGTATTACAATATTACGTAACATCAAATGTAAGATTAAATATAACATTTTTCGCTAACATTAACGAAAAATATTAACGCCCAACTGTTCAGAGGTCGCTGGTGTGGAGGCGCTTTAAGCGTTGTATTCCACCCTAGTGACGAAGCCAATGGGTTAACATGGTTATGAAACCGGTCATTGTAACGACTTGTATGTCGGTTTATTTGTCTAAAGACTGTCGGTACACAGAAGTCGTTGTGCAGCGTCATATTGCTCACATAGGGTGGAGCACCAGAGATGTCTCTTAGGACATTGTTCTGCAGAACTTGAATTTGATTAATCCACGATTTTGCTGCTGTGCCCCATAATGGAATCCCATATGTCCATGTGGGCATGATAATGCTCCTGTACACCAGCAGCTTGTTGCTCAAGCTGAGTTTGCTGGATGACTTCAGCAACCAGTTGAGTTTCGCCCTCTTGGATCTACACGCTGACATGTAACTGTTGCCCGTAAAGCCCGTAAGTTTCAACTTGTTTATCAGCGATTAGCTGGCCGTTGCCGTTATTGTTTTCCGACGCATCGAAATAGTAGAAGTAGGCAAAACTGTAGTCATTTGCCATATCAACTGACTCGATGTCTGAGTCAGAATCTGACAGCGAGTCCTCTAGTGCTTGTGGTGCTGCTCGAGCTCCAGCAGAAGTTGATGGCACTGCGTCCAAGTCGATGTAATCATTGATTGTCGCAATTTTTCCTTTTTTGCATTGTCATTGTTGTTGGCGTTAATATCACCAATATAATTTTTGGTGTTCTTGTTAGTGACGTTATTGTTGGCTTTGTTTGCATTGTTGTTAGCGGTGTAATTGTTGTTTGAATTTGTTGTCGAATGTGTGTCAACGTCAACCCAGCCACCACCACCACCACCGTCAGCACCACCACCACCACCGTCAGCACCACCACCATCAGCAAACTCTGTGCAAGGCCCACCATCGACTGTCCGCCGCATCGCCCACCCACTGGGCAGGGATCTATGGCAATGCTGTCGGTCAGTTGTCATTAATATTTATTATGTCACATGCATGCAGTCCAACGTTTTGAGTTAAAGGTCCTGGTCTACCGGTTACCGGATCCTGGGTACCGGATCCTGTCTCCCGACCCATCTCCATCTCCAATCACCGATTCCTATGCCGATTACGTGCCAGGGCAGATGGCATTTGGTATTTTAATACGCTAATACGTATAATACGCCCTCTAATTATATATTTGCAACAATTGTGTTAAAAAAAAGAGTTCATTTGAAGGTGATTTTTTTATTTAACTATAGCTAAATAAAAAAAAAATAAAATAATTATAATTGATTGTATTCTTCCAATGCTGTTGTTAGATTGGCTGCTTCTTCAGTGAGATCAGCGGTATGTCTAGCCATGATCACGGTGTTCTGTTCCATTCGCTCTGCTTTTCTCTTTTTAACTCGTTTTCTTTCTACGTTAGTATCAGCTCCAGTCATTAACAGTTGTCTTGCATTCATTGCCGCTTCTATCGTTTCCATCTCTCTTGCCAATGATTCCTTTTTTTGCAAATCCGCATCTTGAGCTGCTCTTAGGGCAGCTTGCTCCGCCTCAGCTTCCTCTAATTCTTTGGATGCATTTGCGACGAGTAGCTTCATCTGCCCAACTCCCGTTATCTGACGTGCTACAGATGCCCTCGATTCAGCTTCTATGGCTTTGAAATGATCCATTATTTGTCCGGTTTCTTGGACGCGTTCCACCGGCGTGGGCCTATTGGCTATTCTTGCTAAAGCTCGTGTACTCATTTTTGGTTCCTGTTTGTTCGCTCTGAATTATGGGAATGACAATATGTCAGATGTGTGTCAGATATGTGATGTGAGGTGTGACCAAACTGAGTTTGTCGATTAATCGATTAATATTATTGCTATCGACTGCTTCCCGCATCTGTCTGCGACTGATGGCATCATCGACGCGCATTATCGGCAGCGGCCGATTTGGCTCAGCATCTTCATCTCCGTCCATGTCATTGGCCGAGCTTTGACTGGCCTGCCTGTTTCCGCGTTAGACAGCGTTACAGACAGTTGTGGACTAAGTTTTTCAAGTTGCTCGCCTCAATCAGTGTCCGATCATCGCAGTTGCCACGAGAGGCATCAGACACAAAGCTGATAATATCTGAAAGGGAATTGGAGTGTATCAACAACACTTGATAACACCTGATGCTCGAAAGCAATTGCCACACTCACCATTTGAATTGATGCAGAGTATAAACTTGTAGGTGGCGTAACCGAATTCAAGCCTTTTGTTCACATCCGTCTTGACGCACTGAACAAACGAACGGACTTGCAAAATGTTGTCCCTGTATTCCCGTGTCACATGTTTGGGGTACTCCGCAGAACGCTTTACATCTGGCCGAATGAGCGGACGCAGGCAGCTTGCCAGCCTGGCCAGGGTGCGTTTACACGTCTCCTCCACTTCCGATTCGTTCATCTCGAAAAACTGGGCGAGCACCGGGATGGGCTCGTTGAGACGCAGCTTGTGCAACGTTATCCAAATGTCTAGATGCGGCAAATTGCAGAGCCCGGAAATATGAAGCTTGAACTGCGTCATATTGCCGATGCCCAGATGCATCATGGACTTCATATTGATTGCATGCAATATCATGCTGCGCATCGGTCGCTGCGGCATATTGCGCGGTGCTGGTGTGCCCCCGGCATTAGTAGGCACGGATGAAGTGGAGGCCCCCACTTTCACTTCATATATAGGTGTCTCGACCAGTGGACGAGCACAAGTTGATGGTTGAGCGACTCATTGTATATCGGCTGGTGTGCCCCCGGCATTAGTAGGCACGGATGAAGTAGCGGCACCAACTTGCACCTCATAAATCTCGCCCTCTGGAGGAGCAGCTGCTGATAAATGCCCGAGCGCACTGCTGGGGCCTGCTGGCGACATTCCTTGAGACTGCATTCGATTTCCACCTGATGAATGCGCGAGCGGATTGCTGGGGCCTGCTGGCGACATTCCTTCTGACTGCATTTGACTTCCAGATCGAAGCGTTCTATCCAGGTTTTCACCGCCGTTGGCATTGGTAAATCAGTCGGCTGCTCCTGCTGATTCTCCTCATTCTCCTTGTTCTCCGTTGAGCGGGAGACAGCGGGTGCAGGATGCTCGACCACCTCAGGCTCGGTCTCCGTCAATGGTGTGTTTAAGCATTTTGGTCACCTCCATTTTCCGGCAGATACGCGCTTCGAGCTGTGCGGCTTCGCGGACAAACAGCTAATGTCCCCTGTAAAACCAAAAAAAATAAAAAAAGCACAATTGTAGTTGAAACACACATATACTACTACTACTAATACTACTACATTTTTATGCAAACCGTTTTTTAGTTTGTTTTTATTTGCTACTCACACTTGCTGTAGCAAGTGCTGGATTCGATTAAGGGTGTCTTAAAGCGGTCGCGCGCCTTCAGCGATGTTGCATTCACGCCTGCGCTGTTTTCTATATTTCCTGCTCTCTTGGGCATGGCGACAAGTTATATTTATATATGGAAAAACGTACAGTATCATCGTTGTCGAATATATCGATAGGTTTATACAACAAATAAAATAATTAATAAATAAGCTCCTGCTGCCGTTTGTTCGGCGCGTTTCCGTGCTAATGCAGTTCTTGCTTTTGCACGAACTGCTTCCTCCTCTGCTTCTACTGCCGCATTTGCATCTGCTGCTGCTACTGCTGCTGCATCTAATGCTGCTTCCGCTAGTGCAGCGCGTTCCACTGCCGCTCCATCATTTGACATCATTTTTCTTGTTTTTAATAAACTCCTCGAATGTTTCCGGGTCCAGTTCGCAGAGGAGTCCTTGCCTTGACAACGCGCTGATATGCTGGGCATCCTTTCCAGCTTGCTGAATGGGTTCCTCCGCAGTTGGCACATTTAGTATCAATATTCAATGGTTTTTCGCACATCTGACTAGCATGTGCTGAACCCCACTTAACGCAGCGATGCTGTTTTTGGCAGTATTTCATTGTGTGGCCAAATTCCTGGCAGCGATGGCACTGGGGGATGTCCAAATGCCGATCAGGGCATTCAACAGTAATGCGCACCTGAGAGATGGAGCGTAGGTTGTAAGTCTCTTTGTTATTCGCAGCCGGCTCCAACTCTAAATAACAATGGTTTAGCTCCTTCTTGCTAACACGGCTAACAATAGTTTGGACACCACGCTCTGAGTGCCCAGATCTGGGGAGCTCATCTCCAGATTGGGGCCGTTGATGACTGCTTCTTTGTTGGGCATGCTATAGTCTCCGCTGGGCACCATAGTTAGAACGAACTTTATTCGCAAGAAGTTTTTCACGGGCCTCTTTGTATTTGGGACAGCCCTTATAGCTGGCCACGTGGTCCCGTTTACAGTTGGCACAACTAGGATTATCAATCTTGGTCCTACTGCAAGCCGTGGAGGGATGAGCACCCGCACACTTCATACAAACGAAGGGGCGGCGACAGTAGTTTTTACTATGTCCATATGATTGACAACGGTTACCAAGCAAAGTGAGCGACAAAATCCTATCATTCGCGTTGTCAAGTATTGGCTGGAGTTCAACTGCAATGTTCATGGCCTGTTGGTTCCGGTTATGCTTGATGACATTAACATTTCGGACACCAAAGCCAAGGCTGCGTAGGTTGTTGTAGATCCAGCTGGTCGGTGTGGAATGGTGGAGGTGCCGAATTATGATTCTGTAACCACGTTCACTGCTTAGTTGGTGGGTATGCAGTTCCTTGTCATCATTTTTAAGAACTCTCAGCAAGGTAAAATATGTGTCCAAATCCTCACACAGAAATTTAACCCCATTTGTCTTGGAACACTTCGTGGAGAATCTGCCAATACCTGGTGTATTGTTAGCTTTGTCCAGGATTGGCTGAATTTCCTTAACATCATGAAGAAAAATAGCTGGAATTTTTTCCCCAGTGCTGGACAGCTGGTTGTGTTTAGTGGGAAGTTGTTCTCCAGTTTTCTGCTTAGAATCATTGAGCTTGTCTAGAATAGAGTGGTGATTTAACTGCTCAAAATCAATGCTTGAAGATCCAGAGGGCACAGCCTGTGAGGCTCGCTTGTCAATTGGGTTGCCGTGGCTAGAGTGGTCACTCAACTGCTCGACATCGATGCTCGAATTAAGACTGCTTTTTGAATATCCAGAGGGCACAGTCTGTGGGGCTCGCTTAGCGAGCTTAGTCATACCATGATGAGGATACCAAGATGCTTTCACTGAGCTGGTGGCTAGTTTCGCTCTGCTCGTTGTGGACTTGCCAACATCCCTCAGTTTGGCCACTAGTTGTTTGTTGCTGTTTGGCCGTTTAATTTTTGCTTTATTAACTGGAGGCACAGTCTTCCGTTTGGTGACTCTTTTAGTCCGTAGTTGAGCATCAATAACTTTGGATTGGTCCAGCAAAACGCGTGGCAAAGGGGAGGCAATCGGTGGTTTCGCAATTTGCCGCGGCGTCTGGGCTGATTTCTGCATCAACAGGCATATTTTCGGCAACTAAATTGAGAGCGAGATTACTCTCCGTCTGCATAACATTATCACCACTCAGCAGTAATTGCGCATTCTGCGCTTCTTGTTCGACATGTGGTGAGTTTGCCGAAAAAAGAGATTGCAGATCGAAGAGAGTAACGCCCGCATGTGCAAGAGCCGATGAAGAGTCGCTCTTTTCAGTGTTGGTTTTAGTAGCCATTTGTGGATGCTATTCGAACTTAAACCGTTGTACATTGGATGTGTGTATGCATACACATACACTAACAAGCACGAGTAATGGAAAAAGTACTTTTGCACGTGCGTTTTAAGGCTCACACATAAGGTTTTACAGTAATAAAACCAGACGAACACTAACACGTATGAAATTAACAAAACGACACGAATTAAAATATTGTGTTTAATTGTTTAAGCTGCCGCTGCCGCTGAGAGTGAAATAAATAGTTTTCACATATACCACTTTATTTTTGGTTTTACTTGTTCACAAAGTTAGCCACTATAAGTGACTTTGTCATAATTTAATATTTTTCACTATTTAGACGTAGCAATTTTTTGGTAAATTGTTATTTATATTAGCTTATTATTTTTAGCAGTTTATTTTTTTAAGAGTGGTTCAATTTAAGCGTTTTTTTAAGCGTTTTTAAGCGTTTTTTCAATGTGGTTTTTAAGCGTTTAAGGGTTTTAACCAACAGTTGTCTCCTTCTGTTGTCGCTGAAGCTCCACTAGATCTTCGTACATGTAACTGTTGCCCGTAAAGCCCGTAAGTGTCAATTTGTCTATCAGAGATTTGCTGGCCGTTGGCGTTATTGTTTTCCGACGCATCGAAATAGGCATCGGTAATCGCTCCGACGACAGCATCTGGAATATTACTGTCATAAATGAATTATATATTATTTTTAAAAAATTCCAAAGACCGATGGTGGGTACATATAAATTAATTTTGCGCGTCGTCTCGGTATTTCAGCTTCACGGTCAGCTATTACTCTTGCTCTCATTCGAGTTGATATTGCTGCCAGCTCTCTTTTGTGATACTGCATTTGTCTCTTATCACTATTTTGTGCTACTATGTCAGTAGCTTGCAAAAACTCAGCTGCCTGTACTGCTATGGCTGCGCTTTCAGCGACTTCCTTTAGTTCTACAGCTCGCGTTTGTGCGAGTACTGCTGTCGCCCTCAGTTGAACTAACATCGCTTCGTCTTCTGGTCCTCGGCCGCGTTCCTCCGCCGTTTCTGAATGGGTCGAACGAGTTCTACTTCTTAAATTCCTTTGCGACATTTTGGTTTGCTTTTGTTAAATGTCCCTCTGATAAATGTCAATGACAATATGTCAGCTGGTCGGCAGTGTGACCAAACTGAGTTTGACAACAAATACAGAGGGGTGCTTATAAATATATGCCCTCATAATAATATTGGATAAGCAGGCCGTAATTTATTGTTTGACAATCGGCTGCTTTGCTTCTGAGGACGTGATTTATGCGGGTATCGGCGCATAGATCTATTAACTTATTTTAATGGACTATGGGGCCATTACAAGTTCATTCATTCTTTTACATAGGATTTTATTTATTACAAGTTGTCTGTTATTATTTTCCACTTGCTCATCTGTCTTTGAAACTAAAGTCTCGTAATCATAGTGATCCGGCGAGCCGGCAAAAAATAAAAGAACAAGCGAAGGCGATATATGAATGTGAGCTGATCTTGAACTGATTTAGGTTAATTTCGCAGATTTATTTCAGGTCGTCTGATTTACTTTCCGCTGCTATCTGTAATTTTCATTTTCAAGCTGTGCCTAGTGTGCTCATTGCTCTAACTTTTCTTTGTGTTGGTTTCAATCTTCTCAAGTCGGATTCCACTTTTGCGAGTTCGAATTCGAGTAAGGGGAAAAGTGGGTGTGTTTTATTTATGTCACAAAATTTGTTCGATAGGTTACCGAACGCCATTTCGCCATTCGAAATTACTTTATAAGTGTCGTTTTCTATGGCTGCGAATGTGAGTAATCCAGTATGGTCGCTAGACCGAGGCATGTTCGTAAGAAATCTCTGTAAAATATCATGTTTTTAGATTTTTTTTTATGAATTATCCTGCTACTTTGTGTTATTATTGTGTTATTTCTATTTTCTTCCACAATTTCGTTTATATATCTTGGAGTTAGTTTTGAGCCCAGTCTTTTATCAATTTTACAATAAACAGTGTCTCCTTTTTCGTACTGTTTTTTTAGTGTTTTCCTCTTGCTGTTATGGTATTCCAAGTCATTGGCTTGTTTATTTTTCACTTTATCTCCGACTTTGTTTCGGGTTCCAAAAAACGGTGGAATGTATGGATTGGTTGTATAATTGAATGGATTTTAATATTAGGTCTTCGAAATTCGATTGTGGGTGCCTGTCATACTAGCTTTCATTGTAAGTTTCATAAGATTTTGTTGTTCTTTCAATTTATTTCTTTAGATTAGCAAAGAAAAAGTATCGCGTACCTATGAGTTCTGGTGTGTTCTTTTGTTATTATTTCTAGTTGTTCACTTTCGTTAGTGATATCTTGAACTTGTTTTTGAGTATACCTGGCTTTGTGATTCCCGAAATGGGAAGGGTATATGTTTTGAATTTTTGCTGTTGTCAAGTTGTTTGTGTGGGTATGAATACATTCAATGTTTGATAGATAGATCAACAGCAACCGCTGCGGCGTTTTCATTACCAGGCCCATTACCAGGCTTATCCGCATCAGAATTGTTGTCATTATCTTCAATAATCAATAGAAGCCTGGGCCGCGTTAGCTAAAAAAAAAAAATTCACAAAAATCGTCACTCAGCAATGGCAAAACTTGAAAAACAGCTACAAGATATGAAGGATTTAATATTATCTGAAGCCAACGAAATTATTCAGGACACAGATGAAGCAGAGAGAAAAGCAGTCATATACAGAAATGCAGTAGAGGCGTTTCAAATTACAGAGTCGATGTATGGTGTGACCAATGATGGCATCGAAGCGTTAGACAAATTAGTTCAAAATTCAAGAGCAGCAGAGGGCTACACAAACACAATATAAACAATCTTGCCCATATAAAATGCAAATAAATAATACATGTATTTTCATCACATTTCGAATCGATCACTGTGAGGGGTTTTCACATTGTTTGCTCGGACTGTGACGGATCACATGGAAAATTCTTCTTGGAATGGC
The DNA here is from genome assembly GCA_035042225.1 of Drosophila incognita. NCBI lineage: Eukaryota > Metazoa > Arthropoda > Insecta > Diptera > Drosophilidae > Drosophila > Drosophila incognita. Next base: position 29,601 of record JAWNLQ010000167.1, read on the forward strand.
TAACACATTGACTGCACCATTCAAATCCAGCTGTCAATAGTAAGACAGAAAGAGTCAGAGAGAGAGAGAGAGAGAGAGAGAGAGAGAGAGAGAGAGAGAGAGAGAGAGACGAGAAAGAGAGAGAGAGAGAGAACGATAAAGAGAGAGAGAGAGAGAGAGATGGGGAGAGCGTTTATTGTATGAGTGGGATAGTGAGCAATCGATCGGAAATTTGGCAATAAAACTAGAATATATTTAACTACTGGATTCAGGATATATCGTAGTCGAGCTCACCCGACACAGCATTCTTACTTATTAATATGTTTGTCGTTTTACGACAATGAAAGTGAATATTCAACATGTATGTAGTTCAATTGTATCAGAGAGGATGAAATGCTTGTCCACATCTACCTAGACCCCATATATTTTGACCGATTGTTCCTAATACAGCTAAGTGATATAATGGTCCACTCCGGTGGGATTCGATTAATACCAATTTTAAACCAGATAGTTTTAAAAAATGAGGATAGACACACAGATGGACCAGATCAGCTAACTTGGCTTGTAATGCTGATAAGGAATATATACATATATATTTAAAGCGTTATACATACAAGATTTATATGTGTATATAAAGGGGTACAAAAAACATAAGGATTTCCTGCAACAAATTTTAATAACTATTATTTCTTGGAATTCTTTTGTTATACTTTGATACCGAAGGTATCATAGTAGTTTAGTTTTAGGTTAGTCATGCTGCCCGCCCGCCTGTATGAACGCAACTTTTTTCGACACCCTTAGAGATAGGGACATTAAGCTTGGAACATATACTGGTCTGTGCCCATGTTGGAGTGCTACGTCACTTAGGGGCTAGGAAATCGACAAAATCCATATTCGCAAATCGATAAAGCCACATACATATCTCTCATCATTTAAAGGCTATAATCACAAATGTGGTTGCAAAACTTAGAAGAAAGCTGCTGTATATTTTTTTCAACCACGCCCACTTCCGCCGCCAAAATTTCCAAAAGCCCACATCTTCAGTAATTTAAGAGCTGCAGTTACCAAACTTAGAAGGAAGGTTACTAGGTTGTATCTACCGCAATTTGAATGGCAAACTTGGACAGTATTTCTTAGCTACACCCTGTTCTTTGGTACTTGACCTAGCAACGTTCTCTCTGGCTTTTAACTGTTAAAGATTAAAAACTTAATGGCCTTAAGACGTGAATATGTTGGAAGAAATGCACATAGAAGAAATTAATGAAAATATCTATGACACACGTGTCAAACGTATTTCAACAAAGCGAAACAACTTCCGTCGCGCAAATGCAAAAGGCAAGCTACGTTCAATGTGTATTCGGCAAGTGTTAAACATCTGAAAGAGACGCCCGCCGACATTTAAAAAAACAGCAGCGATGCCAATCCCAAATGTCGCAGCAGCGATATAAATATGAAACGAAAATTAATAAAATGAATTAAAAATATTAAAACTGATTTGGTGGAACAACAAATATTTTCAAAATGTTATTTTCAGTATTCGTAAGGAAAAAATCAAGTGTAAAGGCACTGATGATGTCCTTAAGGATATGGCAGAGTTATGGCTTAAAAACGGCATTGGCATTATGGTCGAGCAATAAATTATGGCCTACTTATCCATTATTATTATGAGGGCATATATTTATAAGCGACATTTACTAAGTTTATTATTTACTACAATATAACCAAAACAAAGGCGGGCAGCAATTGCGCAATAATTAAAAAACACACAGAGTTGCCCATATTGTATTTGTATTTGCTGTCAAACTCAGTTTGGTTACACTGCCGACCAGCTGACATATTTCATTGTCATTCTCAAAGCAACCATTGACAGTCAAGCATAAATACTTTTACGTAGTTGAAAAAAAATGAATAACGAAGATATGACCGAGGGCCGCGCAGCCATAGATACAAGAAAAGAAGATGAAAAATTGGCTGCAGAATTCAGAGCGATGAACGAACGCGTAAAAGAGAGAATGAGAGGGGCAAAACGACACGCTGAAGACACCGAAAGAGAATCAATAGAAGCCTGGGCCGCGTTAGCTAAAAAAAAAAAATGCACAAAAATCGTCACTCAGCAATGGCAAAACTTGAAAAACAGCTACAAGATATGAAGGATTTAATATTATCTGAAGCCAACGAAATTATTCAGGACACAGATGAAGCAGAGAGAAAAGCAGTCATATACAGAAATGCAGTAGAGGCGTTTCAAATTACAGAGTCGATGTATGGTGTGACCAATGATGGCATCGAAGCGTTAGACAAATTAGTTCAAAATTCAAGAGCAGCAGAGGGCTACACAAACACAATATAAACAATCTTGCCCATATAAAATGCAAATAAATAATACATGTATTTTCATCACATTTCGAATCGATCACTGTGAGGGGTTTTCACATTGTTTGCTGGGACAGCTGCCATCCCTTCTTCACCCAACACAACATGTGAACTTTATATATATACAAGCAAATTGGCTTAGATTATGAAATTTGAATTTCCCCTTTACGAAAATCTGACTACGCCATTGTGGCTTATCTCCGCCAGCCAGCAACATTATGTATAAGATGTAATGGCCCCATAGTCCATTGAATGCCAAATTCAACATTGCATTTAAATATTCGGACACTCGCGCCAATGCCAGCGGTGATCAACGAGAATGCAACCATGATCGATTGTTATCAGCTGTTAACAGCGGTTTGGGCGAGAAGCTTCTGCTTCTTAGCTCTGGTTTTCGCCTTTTCTGTTCGAGGTTCCAAAGCAAACAGACGCGTCCAAGCCGGCGAAATTGAAAAATGTAAAATATTGTGGCACAAGTGCAGAAAAAAATCAACTCCACATTCTGTGCAACCATCCACGGCTGAAATTGGATTGAAGTAATATAAGTTGTAACACGTCTATTGTTTGACAGTGGGCAACCTCAACTCCAACCCTGCCCATAGACAGTACAGATCCGAAACTGACTCTACCTTTACAACACTACATATCAACCTACATGCACACACAAAATAAACGAAACAGTTGGCAGGCCTGGTGTATATGCCCTTCCTGCAATGAACCAATGTGATTTTTGTGGGTTCATCGCCCTCTTATTGGAATTGGCGATTAATTTACTCCATACTCCCGGCGATTCTCCCCTCCAAACGAATCTACTCTCGTTTCATAATTTTACTATATTTTATTTACATATATTATTAATTTAATATCTATCACTTAGCTGTAACAAAAAAAAATCGTAATAACATGTAGCTTTTAAATTTAACCTCCATGTAAGTGGAATGGAAAAGCAATTCAGTAGCCTTTTTCCGCCTTTTTTCCCGCCCCTTTTTTTTTGCTTTTTTCGGCCTCGCGCGTTTGCTGCATCTAGCATGCCTATAGATTTGTGCTTAAACCGTTTGAGAATTGTAAGATAAACTTATATCAAAACAAAAGCCCTGAAGTAGGCAACACGTCTTCGCGTCACATGTTCATACTCGAACATCCATCGACCATATGTATATTATTGAAAGAAAAAACATTAAAATTGTAAAACGCCATATGTTGGGTACTTTCATTTTTATTATTAATATAATGTAATATCGGAATTTTATATATATATTTACTTGCAGTAGTTATAAATGTTGTTGAATAAAATTGCAAAATATTTGAAGGCAATGATGATTCAAATAATTAGCCAGTTCACAGTTTAAAGTATAATTAGAAGCATGAAGCTGTAAAAATATAAACAATTCTTAGTATCATAAGCTAATATAACTTAGCATAAGTTTCGCTATTATGAGCCGCTAGCAAGGCGTCAACAAATTTTTGTAAAAATACATATGTAGTATTATCAAAAATAAAGATTGTCCATCCAGCTTGTGCTAGACCCTAACCTGCTAGTTCAGGCTACGGAGTTCTTGCGCGAGTTGTTGGTGGATTAAGTTTGTGCACTGTCACGACAACAAGAACAAAAAAACGGGTCCCCATGCAGCTGCATATACTACGCGAAATCGATGGCGATTTAACACAACGATTAACTACCGAAATGGCCTTGCGAGATGAATTGAATGATGAGCTGAATACCGAAGAAGAATTGGCGCGTGAAGCCGCCGCAAGGGCGCAATTACTTTCCAATTCAGTCGAAGCCAAGAGAAGGGCACTGGCTGAGCGTGATCAACGCATACAGGAACTAAGCGCGAAAAAGCGTAAGGTGGAGCAAGCGCAAAACTACGCAGATATGAATAATAGGCACTACGAGCGCATCGATGTTAATTTATTACGTATAGAGAATATTATGGAAGAACTTCAATAAATGTAAATTTAATAAATTAAACTTGTAGCATTTAACCTGTTGTCTGCGAGAAGGTGTGGGTGTAGCTTTCCAGAGGGGTGCACGCGCTGGCTCCGGCTGTATTGTTGGTAGCGGGTCGGGGTTCCATTAAAATTCCCTGGCGCTACGGGCTCGCGGGGCTACCTGAATAATTAAAAAAAAAATCGCGTGCTGCTAAATTCTCACCATTTCTGGGAAGGAGGAGGGTAGGAAGGGAGGAAGAGAGGAAGGGAGAAAGGGGGAGGTGGACCGTTCTAATACCTTAAATATGGAGGCGACACTCCTTTTCTGTCGTCGTGTGCGCTGGGCTGGTGTAGTGCCGCAGCCGATGCCCACCCTACCATGATCCTCCGGCACCTAATCATAATATTCTTGGAGGATCCCTACACACGACGACTATCCGAATCTTTCCCCTGTTACTGGACGCTGCATGACTCCCCCAATAATTTGAAGTTACTTATTCATTTTTTTTCATAATAAACTAATTAACAAATTTATTCATTTTCATTTTTGTTTACGGAAATTTTTCTGTCTTAATTTAATTTTTCTACAACTAGTATTAACTTCATTAATGGTACAAAAACAAATAATAATAAAAAAATTAAAATTAACTTATATTTTAATTGTTATTAGAATATATATATCCGACAATATTTTTTTTCTTTCGGGAGACAGGATCCGGTACCCAGGATCCGGTAACCGGCAGACCAGGACCTTAAACTCAAAACGTTGGACTGCATGCATGTGACATAATAAATATTAATGACAACTGACCGACAGCATTGCCATAGATCCCTGCCCAGTGGGTGGTCGATGCGGCGGACAGTCGATGTTGGGCCTTGCACAGAGTTTGCTGATGGTGGTGGTGCTGACGGTGGTGGTGGTGGTGGCTGTTTTGGCTGGGTTGACGTTGACACACATTCGAATCATTTTCCGAACCAGTTAAATTTTTAGCAATTAATTAACTTTACCTTTTTTTAAGAGGGGCTGAATTTCGAAAAATTGCAATTCAGTTACTTCATGAAAAGCTAAAGAGAATATCACACAGTGAAAATGTAGGGGGGCGTATTTTTCTCAATCTTCTCTTCCTTCCTTCAGTGAAAGGCAGCGGGATGGTTTTGTATATATATTTATTCGATTCACTATATGAAAAGTGCACAACTTATATGTGTTGGCTGTATTACAAGGTTTTTACGACTGTCGTTAGAGCTAACATATTAGCCTTTCCGTTAGATAACAGCGCTGAGAGCGCTGTGTGGAGGCTGCTAACAGCGCGGAGTGCGCTGAGAGCAGATTGCATTGCCAAGAGAGAGGATGTGGATCGTAAGCTATGTTAAGCCAGCTGATGAAGCCCGGCTTAACATATCTCACCCAGTGGCATAGGGAGCCACTTCGTCTTTTTGATGGCAGAAAGATTAACTCTCTACGCCGTGACCTTAGGCTTGGTCGCATCTCGCGTGAGAATCTTGAGCAGATGATTCAGGACCAGCCAGCTCATATTCGGGAATTGGTTCTGCCCTCTGAGCACACTGGTGATGTGGTGTATGTTTCAAATTCCCCTCCTACATGTCGACGTGTCCATGTGGAGGAAGTTTTGATCTTGCCTCAGCTGCCCCAACTTGGGCAGCAAGTTGCTTTGGAGTGTCAGCTACAGGCTATCCCTAGTGACGATGAGCTGCAGTTAGCCAAGAATCTTGAGACTGTTCAACATGAACTTGTGCAGATTACGGATGATGATGATCTCCTTCTTGAGCAGCAGAAGTTTGAGCAAGCGGTTATTGTGCCACCTGAGCAGTTACAGTGTCGACCTTTGGAGTCCACGTCTTGTCTGGATCAGCTGGCATTGCCAGTCCAGGATCAGCATCATCTGCAGATGCAGCCATTTCAAGCCGCATCCGTGAAGCGTGGGTGTAGCTCTCCACCTGCACCTTCAAAGCGTGTATGCACGCGGCGGCCTGCACCGCGTCCTCCTTGCTCTGCTTTGTCTCTATGGAAAAGAAGTCCTGAAAAGCGGAAGATTGAGTGGGCGCTGCCCCCTGAGAAGCGGGTATGTGCTGACTATTGCACGCATTGCCGATCAGTTCGCGGCAAGAAGCATATGCAAGTGCGGACTCCAAACTGGATTTTGCTGCCTTGGCAACGGCAGCAAGTCTGTGAGGAGGGAGCACTTGAGCAGTGGCGACGATTGCACCCATTGCATGACGTTAATGGACAGCAGTCTTTCTGGCCTGATGACCGGTACCCAGCTCAACTTTGGCGGCCTGAGCACGGCTGGAGTCGAGTGGCACACCGGAAGGCGCGACATCCGGACAAGGCTAACTCTGCTGACTAGTTTTAAATAATGCGATTCCTTATCATTACAGTCTGGCTGTTCCTCGATGGTGATCTTGCTGCGATTCCATCTTGGATGTAGGAGCAGCCCAGTTACCATGAATTTTCCATTCTTGATCTGGATTTCCCTCCATGGACTGGTGGTTTAGATGTCGCTCCACCCGCAGATGCAGCTTTTTGTTTTGGCATCTTTTGGAAGAATTGGCCCTCCATGGTCTTTTTTCCACGGTGCCACTTGAGCTGCAGGAGCAGTCTATGCATTTGGACTGGATGGCCTTCCATGGTCTTTTCATTCGCGACGTCTTTTGAGCTGCTGGCGCAATGGGGTTTTGGCATCTTTTGGGCGATGTTGGTCCTCCGTGGTCTGCCGTTCGCGATGCCGCCCCCTTCTGCGCAGTGCACCCTATACAGTGGTTACTGTGGCCATCACAGCTGAACATCATAATTTGTTCAGAGTTGCCTTTTACAAATATGTCACTGACATGTGAACACTATTTTCGAAGGTTACTTTTTTATAGTAATGAAAAAATAAAATTTGGGGTCAGGCGACTGGATTTATTCAGTCGTCAGTCTCATCTAATGTTCCCTGGCGAACACAACTTAAAAACTTAAAAATTATATGCAAATAAATACACGCATATATGCAAAACAAACAAAACTAAATCAAACAAATGAAAATAAACACACCCACACCTGCACGTGTATTTACATACATATGCATATAACAAGCACACATTTCATAACTACAAATAAATAATACGACGACTTACCTGATCCATCGGTGAGTGCAGAGCCTGATCCCTGAGTGTTCAGCTGGGCGAATTCTCCAACGGCGAGCCTCTCCAAATTCCTGGAAAAAAAGAAAAAGAAAAAATTACAAAATTAAATGACGATCATGCTGCCGCCGACAACAAAACGGCGCTACAAACCCCGGCCACTCCAGCATGGAACAACAACAATGATGACTCCCCGGCGAAAGCTGCACATCTAGTACCTGCAAAAATAGATTTAAATTAGATAAATGTTATTAAATGTTACTATACTTGTTATTAGCTATAAGCTTTGTTAAATGTAAACATCAAACACAGGGTGACCCACTTGTTACTCGTTTTTGCAGCTATCGTAATATCGATAGCTTTTATGTTAAATGTCATAGTATTTATTCTAGTGCCAATGTTAGTATTTATGGTATTTATACAATAAGTTTGTTACGATTTAAATTCTGTATAAGTTGCCTCCTGGCGATCAGACGAATTCAATAAAGAACCCGCCAGCTGGCGAGCAAGTTTTTGCAATTAAAAAAGTAGACCAACTGCCGATTAAGTGATTCCATTAAAGAACCCGCCAGTGTTAAAGCTGGCAAGCAAGTTTTAAAAAAAAAAAAAAAAAAATTAAAAAAAAGCAAGTTTTTGCAATTAAAAAAGTGAAATAATGAACAAAGCCAATAACAATAAAGTGATGTGTGAGGCTGAAGTGGACATAGTTGCTATGGAGTCGCAGCTGTCCTCAACAGCCTCAGATATGTCGACATGGCCACTTGGAGCGTCATTTAATGAGGACAACTTCAAATCAATGATTGACACGGCGCTCCAGCGGACAGCGTTGGGTAAAAACATAAGAATGCAATGCCGACACATACACCTATTCGAAGGAAAAATGCCAAATCAGCCAGCAACAAAAGTAGGTAAGCGAGAAAGCGCATCACCGCAAATTTCGCCGTTATCAAATGGCAAAATTTCCCCTCCAACGGAAGACAAGCAAGCAGCAAGGAGTGAACGAGACGGCGATAGTTGCGCGCGCAAACACCCAAACGCGCAACTTATACAGTCAAAGCTTGCATTCAAAAAATTGGCGCCAACTTCCCCTGCTACACACACATCTGCAAAAAGTTGTTGTACCTTTGAAAACAACACAAACACAAGGAAGACGATTTCCCCGCCAGCTTATGACACACTAACGACAAGTGCCTGCACAAGGGGCACACACACAACAACACAAGCAGCACGAGTAAACACACACAACGTAATTAATTCAAACGCCAATAATTTTGGCGCGCAACTACAGGCGTCCTCCTCGCGAAGAAGCCTACTGCCTTTCCTCACACAGGAGTCACCCACTAGGAGCAATATGACAAAGCCAGCTAATACCAACAATATGCGCCTATGCTTACTAGTGAGCTGCGGAAAGCAACAGCGATTGAAACAAACCCCAGCCATATATATCGCACGCCACTAAAACGCAGATGCACTGACATTGATGACGAAGAGGAAGAGCCAGCATTCAAAAGCAATGTTGCTATCAAACTGCATCAGCAACGCTATCCTGCAACAGCAGGAGCATCAACAACAACTGGACAAATTGCAGCACGCAAAGCAACCCCTAGTGTATGCTCAAATACACCACCATAAAAGCAATAGCATGGAACAACAATCTACGCAGCAACTACGCCGAGACAATGTACGCGCACTGCAGCAGCCATTCCAGCAGAAAATGCCATCCATCTTCCTTCCAGCAGTCCCCGCAATAGTGCCTCTCTTGGATAAACTTTCCAGCCTGCCAGATATTGGCAAATTCCTTACGAAGGCGACAGCAAGCAACGGACTCCGTATACAGTGCGAGGACATCAAGACATACAATGCGATTCAGGCAGTCCTCGTGGAAGACGGTTTGCAGTCCCACTCGCACCAAATGCCTAGCGTGAAAGGATTCCGGGTCGTCATTCGTGGACTCCACCATTCGACTCCAAATGAGTGGCTGATCGCAGAGCTGCGTCACTTAGGCTTCACAACACGTTTCGTCAGAGCCCTAAAAAACAGATTTACAGGAAGACCGTTAAACATGTTTGAACTTGAAGTTGCAATGATGAAGGATGATGGACACAAAAACATACTCACCATTAAGCACCTAGGTAGCCAAATCGTCGAGATTGAAAGACAATATAAGCCAAGAGATCCTGTCCAGTGCCACCGATGTCAGGCATTTGGGCACACCAAAAACTACTGCAGTCGCCCATTTGTTTGCATGAAATGTGCTGGGGACCATCCTTCAACGACCTGCACAAAAGCCAGAAAGGAGGACCCAAAGTGTGCCAACTGCAGAAAAAATCATGTCAGCTCCTACAAGGGATGTTCCGCCTTCGAGGAAGCGCGTGCCAAACTGGCGGCAAATCGCGCTGTTGCAGAGCAGCACAATGGGAGCCACAATCGCCGCAACATCCCCCACAAAATAGCAGCCACGCCCCCTCGCCATATACCACAGTCAGCAAGACCAAAATCAAACCAGCAATCTGCAAATAAACGGCCATTTTCTCCACCTGCGAATAAATATAAAAAAACATATAGTGATGTTGTACGTGAAGTACCGAGTGTTACAAGAGTGCGAAACCCAGCCGAAAAACACCTGGCAAGGTTTCAGCAGAAACTGCAACAGGAGCACAAACAACAATTAACGGAGAACTCACCTGACAAAGCAGCGCACTCTGTAAAGAAGCTAAGCAGCAAAAAGCAAAAATGCGACGATCAGCGGTCACCCCCTAAACAGCCTTGGTGTAAACAAATTCAGCACGCAAAACAAGAAAAGGAGCTTAAACAAAACAAAAATTGAAATTAAAATTGATAAATTATTGAATGTGCTTTTGCATTTTATTGCAATACAAACAAAAAATAGTAATGCTGCCAAGTACGATCCACATGCACAAGACGCTCCACTTGCTGAAGACAAACGCCAATAATACAAATAAATAACAATAAAATACTGGACGCACTAGAACAGAACGCGTGTACCATGCTGAACAAGTCTAGGAAGATGGACCAAATGATCAGTTTGCTGCTCGTGCTAGCCACAAATGGCATAAACAACATCACCACCAGCCAAGCTGTTGCAACCAGTAGTAATAATAATAATAAAAACGCCAATGACATGATAACAATTACAACTACAACAACCAACAATTACCACCAATCACCAGCCACAACAGCAATAATACTCAAACGTGCAATACAAACCCGACAAATCCCAAATGCAACACTCAACGCAACAAATACAAAAGTTCAATTAAAATTGTATACTGGAATGCAGCCGGGATAAGTAACAAAATAAACGAATTGGAAACATTTATTAATCATCATCGAATAGACATAATGATGATCATTGAAACAAGAACAAACAGGAATACAACTGCGCTAACAAAAATACAAGGTTATGATGCCCACACATTACATTGCCCCTCACCAAGTCAACGGAAAGGAGGAGTGGCCATACTTATACGCAACGGCATACCGTATATAGCACTCGCACCAGTACAACTTGAAGCAGTCCAAATGGCGCCGGTCAAGATAACACTGGAGGGAAACAGTTCATCATTTGCCCCAGTCTACTGCCCACCTCAACATAAATGGGACGTAAATAAATTTGCTAAATTCTTGAGCTATGCGGACCCATTAAAAAGTCACGGTAACTCAGGAATCCTACTATGCGGTGACTGGAACGCAAAACACACATGGTGGGGAAATGTAAAGACTTGCCAACGAGGAAGGGACCTCATGGCCAACATACATAAAAGCAGAAGATATAACATCCTAGCAACAGGAGAAGCCACTCACTACCCTTACGCACAGGGTAAACGACCGTCAGCAATCGACTTTGCAATATATGGAGGTATCCTTGACAGTGATCACTTACCCATACACATAACTATGGGTATAAATCAGCCACTGACCATGCCCGCCAAACCACAAAGCGTACTACCACGATACGCTAACATAGAAAAATTTCAAAAGCACCTAAATGACAGCATAAATCTAAACATAGAAATAAACTCAGGAAAGGACATCGAGGATGCTGTTGATATATTATATAAAAATATACAGAATGCAGCCCTCGAAGCAGTCTCAAAGCCACATCGACAAAACAATTTCAATAATAACCAAGAAGAAAACTACATAACCTCCACCCACCTAAACCAAGAATCAGTCGAGAGACATTGGCCCAGCTTACCTATAAGAGGCAATGCAAAAAGGACAGCATACGTCAAGGCACAGCCCAAGCGCGCAGCAAATACAGACAGGCACAAAACCTGCTCCGAAAAATGCTTAAGACAGATAAAACTAACATGATAAATAGGCAAGTGCAAAACATTGATCCAACCGACAGATACAAAATGCAAAAACTTTGGAAAATTACAAGAAATATTAAAAAACAACCGGAAATAAACCTACCACTAATTCTCCCATCAAATTCAACACAAGCCAAAACCACATGGACAAGAACAAGTAAGGAAAAGGCAGAAGTACTAGTGACGCACATGGAGGAACGCTTCAGCCCTATCTTTACAAACACCCTGGAGAAGCAAAAACAAATTATTGACCAAATAAACCAACACGCCATAGAAAATACAGAAAATCAGCAACAAGGAGAACACCACCAACAATGCCAAAACCAACAAGAAACCGCAACAATAGACAACGCCACCAACAACAACAATAATAACATCAACAGTAATAAGAATAGCCAAAACAAGTTTAGACCATTCACCTATCAAGAAATTATAACGGAAATTAAAGGACTACTAATCAACAAGAGCCCTGGTCTAGACATGATTGATAATAGAGCAATCAAAGCCCTACCACTCAAGGCCATACTGTTTCTAGCTTTAATATATAACTGTATAATTAGACATGGCCACTTCCCAACACAATGGAAATGCGCAGCGATAAGAACAATACTCAAACCTGGAAAGCCGTCTGAGAAAGCCAACTCATACAGACCGATAAGCCTACTGACAGGTTTTTCAAAGCTCTTTGAAAGACTACTATTATACAGATTATATGATTATAAGGACTTTGCAAATGCCATCCCTCAACACCAGTTTGGATTCCGCAAGGAGCATGGAACGGAGCAGCAACTCTCACGAGTCACACAGTTCATACTCCAAGCGCATGAAAATAAGCAATACTGTTCAGCTGTTTACATCGACATATCTGAGGCCTTTGACAGAGTATGGCACGAAGGCCTAATATGGAAGCTCAATAAAATACTACCATATACGCTCAGCCGAGTACTTGCGAGCTACCTGAAAGACCGAAAATTCCTAATAAAATGAAACGACGGAATAAATTCCAGAATTGGCACCATTAGAGCTGGAGTGCCGCAATGAAGCGTATTGGGGCCCATACTCTATACAATCTATGCATCGGATATGCCACTGCCAAATATTCACAGCAGCAATCCTAACTAAAAATACACAAGAATGCTCTCCACATTTGCTGACGACACAGTAATACTATGCGCAGCTAACACGCCACACTCAGCAATCGAGGCAAACACAAAATACCTCAAAGAACTCAGCAACTGGTCTGAAAAATGGTGCATCAAAATTAATGACACCAAAACAGCACATGTCATGCACACAATACGCACCTTAAATCAGCAACAGAAAGCACTATCACCACAACTTAACGGGCAACACATAACAAATAAAAACAGACATCAATATCTCGGAATCCACCTTGACAGCAAGCTGCAGCTAAAATTCCACCTAAACACACTGAGAGAAAGGCTAACAGCATCATATAAAAAGCTCGAATGGCTAACTGGACCAAGTAGCAAAATGCCCACCACCACAAAAATAGTCCTGTACAAACAACTACTAGCCCCAGTTTGGAAGTACGCAATCCCCGTATGGGGTGCACTTGTGAGCGACACACAGTTCCAGAGGATAGAGACAGCGCAAAATAAAATAATCCGTAAAATAGCCAAAGCCACTATCTACACTAAAAACACTGCAATAAAAGAATTATACAATATTGAGACAGCAGAAGAGGCCTACAATAATGCTAGTGCCAGACTAGCTGCCTCATTGGCCACCCACCAAAACCTGTATGCGCGTAACCTAGTCACAAAACCATTCGTACCAAACAGAATAAAAAGACCAAGATACCTAACTCAACTACAAAAACACATTAAACCATTTCAACAACAACAACCAAGAGATAACAACGTATCACAACCACCACAAACAAGCGAACAACTACCAACACTGCTGAGACTACAAAGAGAAGAGGCGGATGCACTACAAAAAAGACGGCAACAACAAAAATTCCTAGCACAGTCACCTCCAACGTACAGATTTGGGGAAGGGATGATAAATGCATTAAGACGACGGCTCAAATCTGGGCGGACATCAATAGAAAATGCCCGACACTTAATTAAAAACCAGCCAATACAAATAAAAAACTTAATACTGCCTGAAGAAAATCCAATAAGCAACAGAATGCGAACAAATCCGCAAACTGCCATACAACAACAAACTTCAACAACGGCTCAGTCCCTAACCCAAACAAAACCTGCAGAAAAAATTGCAGAGGAACAGCTAGAGGAACGGCTACAACTCCTAAGGCAACAGCTTGAAAAAGAACTCGACGAAGAAGATGAAGCTGAGCAATCAACTCTAACAAACAACAACGCACTGACAACAACAAGCTCAACTACAGACCTAGCAATAGCTAAAACGAACTTAATAATAAGTAAATCTAAAACGACGATCCAGCAGCGAAAATGGCAGCAAGGCGAAGCGACGCAAACAATGCCTGAAAGTACAAAAATCATAATTAGTCAACACAATACAACAGAGACAGCAATACAAACTACAACCACAAACCGCATACGTTCCATGGACACAGTTGGAGATACCGGCCAAACTGACGCCCAAGCAACCAGACGAGCCCACTCCCTCACTCCACCCAGCAAACAAAGGCAGCAGCAGTCCCGGTGCAGCCGACCTGAGGTGAAAAATCCAGCGGGGAGAGCGACGGCACATGCTCCACAGTCTGGGAGCCGATGCCAAAATAATCCACGGGACATTCGTAGAAGCTCTGACACGGCCAAACCTGGAAAAGTAAATATAAACATTAATACAAATAAAAGTAACACTATTTCCAGACAAAAAAATCAAATGACTGAGAACCTTGATGGCACCAACACACATGAGCGGACACCAGAACTGCAGCGGACATGGTCTCATCCACCGACGAGGTCATCTCTGCTTGCCCGGCCGCGATTGAGACGGCCAAAGATGTGGCAATCCAGCTCTGGCATCCTCCTGGCTCTATCAGCAGTGGCACTGATAGGAGCAACGGGGATGGCCACCAACTCTCCAACTGGCGCAGCCATCAACGCCTCCTCTACACACTTCCGCGGCGCCTGCAAACCAGATGCCCGCAGCGGTCCAGCAGCACAGCAGGGCCAGTCGAACGGTTGGAGGCCAAATCACAACTGGGTCAAGCACAAGCACAGGAAGATGGCGCGCAAAAGACGACGCACATTATGACACATCACGCTGAAAGCTGCAAAATATAATTCACTTATATGTTTAGGCTCATATAATTAAATAATAAGCTATTTGTACGTGCGCTGCAGTTTGCGCAGACACACAGCTAATAAGTAAATATCAACAAATAATATTGCAAACGCTGACTTCAGCGGTTGCCTCATTTGTGAGGAGCCATATAGCTTTGACATATGCTATATGCACCCCTCGTAACAACTACCACATATGCTATTGACAGCCCTCGCAACAACTGCAACGAACGCGTCAGCACATGCGTCAGCACATTTCGTCAACAACAAAATCAACGCCAAGCAGCGATCAGAACCAAAGGCACACTTACCTTTGGTCAGCATATTATACAAGAAGCCCACCGTGGGACAACAAGCTCATATCACAACCAGCACGTGCCTACGTCAGCGAACTCCACCACTTGGTTGACCCATATTACGATTGCTGCCTACGTCAGCGGAAGCATAACAACGGCCACACTAGAGAGTAGGAGCTTGGGAATTGCGATCGCTGCACTTGATGCACGCGCCACACAAAAACTGTCAAATAATTGGGAATTTCGATCGCTGCACTTGATGCACGCGCCACACAAAAACTGTCAAATAATGTATTTTAGAGTTAAGAATTAAGTATAAATAAAGCCATGCTCATTAGAGCAAAATCAGTTCGAAACTAATCGTCAACTCCGTAGTTTTGATTTCTACCATCGCACTTACTGTGCGCATCGAAGGATCTCACTCTCCGTAGTCCACCTAGTTACAAGTGCTAGTTGCGACGCTCTTTAGTAGTCAGTTTATGTGCTGAATACTTCCCTTACACACAAACATTTTGGTGACCCCGACGTGATGGTTAATCATTTTGATGGTAATCATTCTGATGAGCCCCGACGGTTGAGTCCTGAAGTTGTCAACAAGGCGACAAAAGGATAACCAACCTCCAAAAACCCATACTGAAATTGTCAGTACCAAGGGTAAACGGAATCTGAAGTGGTCAACTAGGCGACCAAAGGATACTTTGCTGATCCTAACGCGGATGGTCATACAG
>JAWNLQ010000168.1:0-13594 GCA_035042225.1 Drosophila incognita
ATTGGAGAAAGCACAGCACGTGTGCAGCCATTGTGGACTTTTTCGACATAACGCGAAACTACCATTGCAGCCATAACCAAGCTTTGGGATTGAAGATGCCACGCACTACACGCCAGAGTACAAATACCGCGCGTCGCGCGCTAACTCCTTACGATGTCGATGCCGCTCAGGATGACAACGTGGGTGCCACAGCTAGCACCGCCGCTGTCACAGCTGACGATGCGTCCGCCAACGGCAACAATACCGGCCCGGACGAGAATGCTATGGGCGATGGCGACGCCGCGATTATTGAAGATAATGACAACTATTCTGATGCGGATAAGCCTGGTAATGGGCCTGGTAATGAAAACGCCGCAGCGGTTGCTGTTGATCTATCTATCAAACATTGAATGTATTCATACCCACACAAACAACTTGACAACAGCAAAAATTCAAAACATATACCCTTCCCATTTCGGGAATTACAAAGCCACGTATACTCAAAAACAAGTTCAAGATATCACTAACGAAAGTGAACAAATATAAATAATAACAAAAGAACACACCAGAATGTTGTGACCATGCTGAACTGTAAGTGCAGAGAAGAAATAAAAATGAATTTGCGCAGTTGAGAAGCAGATCTGTGGTAGGCAAGGCTAATTTTGCTATCCTGAGAACGATACGCACACACAAGCAAGCGCATCAACCAAACATCAAACGGCTAGCAGTAAACAGCAAACGAATAGACTACAGAAGGGAAATTCCAGCAAATTCGTTATTAGTGCCAGTTGTTATGTCAAGCTTGGCGTTGCCAGACGTTGCCAAGCAACATATTCAAAATATTTAAAATATTTATTTAGTGACTTCATCAGCGCATGTATTGTATATATGCGGCTTAATACAAGTTTGCGCAAATAATATAAATTTTTGTTATATTGTTAAATATAAAGATAGACAAACTAAACTTATGTACACATATGTATTTATGCATACATTGTGTATTTCTATGTGTTTCTGTAGGTATGTACGTACATACTTTTTTATATAATCCTTCCCAGCAGGTGAGGGGTCATATATTAATGTTGGTGGTTAATATATGTACCTACGATCGGTCTTTGGACTTTGGAACTTCAGCGACAACAGAAGGAGACAACTGCTGCTATAATCTGCGCTCTCGCTCGGAAAGCAGGAACAACAACAACAAAGTCAACAATGCAAGAATTGCAAATGCAAACAACAATTACACCGCTAACAACAATACAAACAAAGCCAACAACAACAACGTCACTAACAAAAACACCAAAAATTATATTGGTGATATTAACGCCAACAACAATGCCAATGCAAAAAAGGAAAAATTGCGACAATCAATGATTACATCGACTTGGACGCAGTGCCATCAACTTCTGCTGGTGCTCGTGCAGCACCACAAGCACTAGAGGATCCGCTGTCAGATTCTGACTCAGACATCGTGTCAGTTGATATGGCAGAAATGACTACAGTTTTGCCTACTTCTACTATTTCGATGGGTCGGAAAACAACAACGCCAACGGCCAGCAAATCGCTGAGTCGGACTGTTCCCCTGACAGTGCAACATTTTGTGTGTGTGTTCATTGAACCACACAAAACACAGAAAAATCATTAAAATCATCACTAGCGGAAGTAGCATTAGATGCAGCATCGGTAGCAGCAGCAGATGCAAATGCGGCAGTAGAAGCAGAGGAGGAAGCAGTTCGTGGAGCAAGAACTGCATTGGCACGGAAACGCGCCGAGCGAACGGCAGCAGCAGCAGTGGCAGGAGCAGCAAGGTTGGCAATAAAAGCGACCGCAAAAGCAGCAGCGTTCGAAGAAGAGGCAGGTTTACGAGAAGCCCTAATAATATCGGAAGAGGCTGCAAAAGCTAGACAAATTGAATGGGTTGCGAACTGGACCCGGAAACATTCGAGGAGTTTATTAAAAACAAGAAAAATGATGTCAAATGATGGAGCGGCAGTGGAACGCGCTGCACTAGCGGAAGCAGCATTAGATGCAGCAGCGGTAGCAGCAGCAGATGCAAATGCGGCAGTAGAAGCAGAGGAGGAAGCAGTTCGTGCAAAAGCAAGAACTGCATTAGCACGGAAACGCGCCGAACAAACGGCAGCAGGAGCTTATTTATTAATTATTTTATTTGTTGTATAAACCTATCGATATATTCGACAACGATGATACTGTACGTTTTTCCATTTATAAATATAACTTGTCGCCATGCCCAAGAGAGCAGGAAATATGGAAAACAGCGCAGGCGTGAATGCAACATCGCTGAAGGCGCGCGACCGCTTTAAGACACCCTTAATCGAATGCAGTACTTGCTACAGCAAGTGTGAGTAGCAAATAAAAACAAACTAAAAAACGGTTTGCATAAAAATGTAGTAGTATTAGTAGTAGTAGTGTATGTGTGTTTCAACTACAATTGTGCTTTTTTTGTTTTACTGGGGACATTAGCTGTTTGTCCACGAAGCCGCACAGCTCGAGGTGCGTATCTGCCGGAAAATGGAGGTGCCCAAAATGCTTAAACACACCATTGACGGAGACCGAGCCTGAGGTGGTCGAGCGTCCTGCACCCGCTGTCTCCCGCTCAACGGAGAACAAGGAGAATGAGGAGAATCAGCAGGAGCAGCCGACTGATTTACCAATGCCAACGGCGGTGAAAACCTGGAGCATTTAGTACCTGTTCTAACCACAAAAGATCAAAAGAATAATATGCAAATTTGACAGTAAATGTGGAATCTATGTTTTAAGCGATGATTTGGAATACACGAATATATATGTGGACAGGGGACAGCTGCCATCCCTTCTTCACCCAACACAACATGTGAACTTTATATATATACAAGCAAATTGGATTAGATTATGAAATTTGAATTTCCCCTTTACGAAAATCTGACTACGCCATTGTGGCTTATCTCCGCCAGCCAGCAACATTATGTATAAGATGTAATGGCCCCATAGTCCATTGAATGCCAAATTCAAAATTGCATTTAAATATTCGGACACTCGCGCCAATGCCAGCGGTGATCAACGAGAATGCAACCATGATCGATTGTTATCAGCTGTTAACAGCGGTGTGGGCGAGACGTACCCGCCCTTCCTGCAATGAACCAATGTGATTTTTGTGGGTTCATCGCCCTCTTATTGGAATTGGCGATTAATTTACTCCATACTCCCGGCGATTCTCCCCTCCAAACGAATCTACTCTCGTTTCATAATTTTACTATATTTTATTTACATATATTATTAATTTAATATCTTTAAACTTAGCTGTAACAAAAAAAATCATAATAACATGTAGCTTTTAAATTTAACCTCCATGTAAGTGGAATGGAAAAGCAATTCAGTAGCCTTTTTCCGCCTTTTTTCCCGCCCCTTTTTTTTCTTTTTTCGGCCTCGCGCGTTTGCTGCATCTAGCATGCCTATAGATTTGTGCTTAAACCATTTGAGAATTGTAAGATAAATTTACATCAAAGCAAATGCCCTGAAGTAGGCAACACAAAAAATATAATGGGAGGTTTGTAATCGCAAAAAAAAATTTGTGGCGGTATTCGATTGGCGCTGTCGCTACTCCACGACGAATGCAACAACTTCTTAACTCAGCTCATTGCTAATCAGTTTATTAAGTTAATTCTTGGCTGAGGCAGCCTCTCAGAAGAGTGCTTGCAAGTTCATATTGTGTAGCATACGCACTCAGAAGCTTGTATAAGCATACCGCTGTCTTTGAACGAGAGACACTTATGTGACCAAAGCATTGGGACACTCTGTTTAAATCCTGCCAGGAGCAGAAGACAATAAAATACAAAATGTTAATTGTGCTGCTAATGTGCTAGTTTCATGAAATTTCCTTTGTTCGCTTATTTTACTAATGAACCCCTCAAAACAATAGATAAAATTCATTTCAAAATGGTGAACAACGTAAAATTAAAGATTATAAGGCAAATGTCAATATTAATCAGGTAACTGAGACTTCCAATACAACAAATAATAATACTCTCCTAATAATAATTACTGTTTGCGAATCAATTTAATATCATTCTAATACTTAAACTGTTTAAGATGTACACAAAACATCTTAAAAATTACTACAAGAAAAAACTATCAAATGAAATAAGTGCATAAAAACAACAAAAAAACTACCCAAAAATGAAACCAAAGAACACCGACGCTGGCAAGATTGCCGGCAAAACACCTGCAAGAAGAGCTAATACAACAATAAGCCCTATGAACAGTTAATTAGCAGTTGTCAAATAAATGCAGAGACAAGTCAACATTATTCAACTACAAATATATGTTTTCAAAGCAATAGAATTTTGCCATAAATTGTGAGTCGCTTGAAACGTGAAACATATAACAACAACAAACCGTAAACAGCCGAGAACAGGCTGCAACAACAACAGCAATAACTGTAATACGAGGCAGTGAAGCAAATATGAGCACCTCGCCGAGCTTATGCCATTAATTAATTTTTGTATTTATTGGAAAACATGTGCTCATCTTGCACCTCAAGGAAAACCAGTCCTCTAATTATATATTTGAAACAATTGTGTTAAAAAAAAGAGTTCATTATGTTGTTACACTTGAGGATTTTTTTAATTAACTATTGCAAAACAAAAAAAAGTATAAAATAATTATAATTGTTGACGTCGGAGGCAGCAGCTGCCAACAACCAATTAATTATAAGTATCTATAAGTAACGTATCTTCGCAACGTCATCGCTGGCCCATCGCTAATCTTTGTCTTTGCATTCTTTTGTCTTCGCCTTGCACATGCAAGCTCATCTAACTCACTCTCGATTTAGCACTCGTCGATCGTGCATGGGCAAGCGGAGCACGCGCATCAATATCAAACATACAAACATACATACATACAAACATACAAACGCAACACGTGCATCGCAATAAGCCAAATATATTAAACAATGTAATTCAACAAACACATATAACACACTCCACTGTAAATAAAACCCATACATGTCAATAGAATAAATAGTGAATTTAATATACGCAAATAGAGTAAACATTGTACAAATAAGAAATAAATAAATCACGCAAAATTAATAAAACTCAACTCAAACACCAGCTCAGCGGCTGGCTCAAATATACATTTGGAGCCCTGCGTGACTTAGTAGAAATACCGTATTGTTAGTCTTGATGGTTTTTATACGCGGCAAAAAGTATGATGCTTTTGTTTTGGCGTTTTGACACAGAAGAAGATTTATTCACTGTATGCTTACATCTAGTTGAGGAATCGATCAGTATCGATATCCCTGTTATTAACATAAGTAATCGATAATGTTATATTGATATTTTCAACACTCCCCATCAATACATATTATTGACAATTTTAGACCAAGCAACCTATTACAATTTTCATGTTTTGACTTGTTCAAATTCTTAGTTAAGATATCTGCCATCATTTGAATCACAAGCTTACTAAAAACTTCTCGCACGAAGTGATTACGTATATCTATATGCTTACTTCTTGCATGGTAAACTGGATTCTTAACTAAGTTCATAGCGCTCAATATATCGCCATGAATTACAATACTTTTCGTATTTCTGTATATGTTCATTTCGTTACATAATTTTCGAATATAAACAGCTTCTTTAGTTGCTTACGATATTCGGTTTCAGTACTACTTAGTGCTACTGACGATTGCTTCCTGCTTTCCCATGAGAATGGGCTACCTCCAAGAATGAACGCGCATCCAGTATACGACCTTCGATCTGTGTTATCTCCACCCCAGTCCGCATCAACCTAGCCTTCGATGGGATTTCCAGTTTTTGCATATGTTATGCTCATTGAAGACGTTGTCGTCAGATATCGCAGCACTTGCTCTGCTGCTGCCCAGTGCTCTTGGTGGGGATCCGTAATCCGTTGGGACAGCTTACATACTGAATGTAAAATGTCAGGTCTGGATGTAACTGCTAGGTACATTAATGATCCGATCAGTGACTGGTACTCTGCCTGGTTGACCCTTTTGAAAAGTTGGCTCTCACATTTGGTGGTGTACCCGGACGCCAACGGAACTGATGCTGGCCGACACGCTTCCATGCCAAACTTCTTAAGCAACTGCAACACATGCTGCTGCTGAGTGATCGTTATCTCCCCTGTTATGCCCTTCCGATTGATTTCCATACCAAGGAAATGATGTATAGGGCCCTTATCAACCATCTGGAAAATACAATATATACTCTTTTTTATACTGGCCAACTCACCGATATCTGACAAACAAATCATCATATCATCCACATAGACTGCGATTATATTTATGTGGTTTTTAGTTGGTGCACATGTAGCTCCAGTTCAGCTGCTATGGCCAACACCATCCTTATTGTCGCATATCGAACTACTGGCGAAAACGTTTCGTCATAGTTCACTCCATGTTGCTGGCTGCCACCCCTGTGCCACTAGCCTAGCTTTGTATCGTTCTATGATGCTATTTTTGCCGCGTTTTAGTGCAAAGACCCATTTGCATCCAATCGCCTTATGATTGGATGGTAATTCGGCTGGATCCCAAGTTCCATTCACTTTCAGTGCTCCGAATTCCTCTGCCATGGACTTATGCCATTCGAGCGCCTGTGGACTTTGAAATGCTTCTTCCACAGTTGCTGGTGTTATGACGTCATTACTGGTCAGAAGATTCAGCTTGTGCCGCTTCTCGTCTGGTCTTCGCCATCCTTGCCCACTGATTCTTTCAAGCCGGTTACTTTTCTTGCTGATATCTCTTTTGTTGGTTTCGTGATCTTCATCACCATTCGCTTGACTTTTGTCACCCGATTTGTTGGTATCGGTGATACCGTTATCTTCATCGCTGCCTCTGTTGCTGTCTTTGCTGATGCCTCTGCTGCTGCTCCTGTTGCTGGCTCTGCTGCTTCTTCTGTTGGACTGCATTTCTGTAAATTTCATTCATACATCGCGCCATCTCCACGAGAGTGCGATTCATCCTTTATGCTGTGGTGTGTGTGGCACATTCAATTGGCGGACGATCCCATATTGTGTCAGAAATAGGTCAAACTCGTTGTTGACATATTCTCTGCCATTGTCACTGCGAAGTACTTTGATCCGTCTTTCCGTTTTTCTTAAACACATTTAGAACTTCTGATTTATTTTTGATATAATATATATACCGTTTTCTTCACATACACACGCACGACTGTTCTTGAAGGTTACAGTGCAGCCTCCTTTTACTAATCTGCTCACCGAAATAAAGTTGCATTGTAATTGTGGTACATAAAGAACGTTTTTAAGTTTTACTGTTGAAGAGTTCGTTTTAATCATGACGTGTCCTCGTCCGACTACTTCTAGTGACTTCTCACCAGCAAGTGTGACTGTATCAGTGCATTGTTCAAACGAATTAAACATATTTTGATTTGCACACATATGAGGTGTGGCGCCACGCTGACTTGCTTAGCAGCCGATCTCTGTTTTTTGCACTTAGCAACATGAAATATGATTTTGCGTCTCTTCCTTTTACTGATTTTTCGTTCGCTTTGGACCTACATTCGGCAGCAGTGTGGCCAATTTTACCGCAATTGTAACACTTCATTTTTCTGTTTCGGTTCTTGCTTACTTTGTCTTTCTTATTTGCGCTCTCTTTAGCTCTCTTACTTGCGCTCTCTTTAGCTTTCTTATTTGTGCTCTATTTAGCTCTCTTATTTTCGCTCTCTTTGCTTTAAAATGCCTGTGCATTCGCATTCTTCAAACAATTTAACCTTCAACCTTCAATTTAACCTTAACTTTGGTAGTTCATCACGTGATTCCAATGCTACAACCAGATTTTCATATGATTTGAGTAATCTCTGTTGACTGCTCCACCGTGTTCACAAAATTAGCAATATGCATTTGCATGTTCTCATTCTCGTTCATCCGCATGTAGAGTAATCTCTTGAACAACGTGACCTTTCTAAGCTGGGCCGGTGGGCTGATGCACTGCCTTTAGGGTTAACCACGCACTCGACGTCCGTATCACATTTCTT
This sequence comes from Drosophila incognita, assembly GCA_035042225.1. NCBI lineage: Eukaryota > Metazoa > Arthropoda > Insecta > Diptera > Drosophilidae > Drosophila > Drosophila incognita. The sequence goes on from JAWNLQ010000168.1 coordinate 7,989, forward strand.
AATGTGACCAATCTCAGAACTTCTTGCTGAGGGAGTAATCACCGCTAAAGCCTTTTCGTTTTTTGATATGCACTGGCTATATTCACTCGTCCTGTCTGAACTTGGGCATTTCATAACTCCCGAAATGACAAGCGATAGCTCCTGGTGAATTAGCACACTTTTCATTTGGACACACCACGAATGATAATTTGCTTCGTCCAACTTGTCTGTATGGTACAACGCACTCATTTTTCGCTTGTACTTGTTCTCACACAGAAAACTTCAGTTGGTTTGCACACAGCAATACAAATTGTGCGATTATACAGCGCTCTCTTGGTGCAGCGCTCTCTCTCTCTCTCTCTCTCTCTCGATAAAGAGCGTTCGCTGATCTGACAGCTGCAGCAGCTAGTGTGTTGTTCTGAAAGCTGCAGCATAGCGTCAGCAGCGCTCTCTCTTTATTCAGCGCTCTCTCTCGACAAAGGGAATTGGCTAATTTGACGGCTGTTGCAGCTAATTTAGTTCTTCAACATAGCTCTAGATGATTGAACGTGTCGTTTATCTGCTCTCGTTGGTTTAGTACGTGGCTTCAAACCTTCATATAAGCAATTGTTGTGAATAAAAGGCAAAGCGTTGGCTTCCAGCCTCATCATCTATTGGAAATAAATATAGTAGTAGTGCAATCAATTTGTTATTATTTGATTTATTGCACTATTGATATTGACAACAATGTTTCGAGCTGCGATAAAATATATTTTTAAAGGCCTGGTGCTGGGTAAGAGAATGGTTCAATTGAATTGGTTACATTTCGCACCTTAAGCATAGTTTACAGATCATAAAGTTATCGATAATGTGTAACTTCATTTGGAAAAATGGTGGCGAAATATTTCGCACCGGAAATAAGCGGACAGTGCAACAAGGTAAAAATTGCAAATTATGAATGAGAAATGATTCGAATCTTCAAGAAGAAATAATTGCCTCTCAGTAGACCGCTTTTTTAAGTCCCACAAACGAAATATAATGCAATTTCGCTAGCTAAAATTTTGGTCAGTCTATAAACTGTGCTTCAACCCATCCTGTCAATGTTGAAATTAGAAACAAGCAATTGACAAACTAATGTGAAATAAAAAACAGTTTTCAATTAATCAATTTTATAAACATATTTATTCACAGTTTTTAAAGGCATACTGAACTATAAAATTATATTTTGAATCACGAAATATTGTCTTATTGGAGGCCTGGTGGTCCTACTTGCATGCTGTTTGTATTTTTGTGATAATACTGATACTTGGGTCCAATTCGACAAGTCGAAGACGTTCCCCGAATACACTGTAAGCGGCGGCTCCGATTTGGAGGGCTACAATAACTTCGTGGGACGCGTTCATCATGAGGGCTCTTTCCTGCCAGCACGTGTCAGAGCGGTAACTGGCTATACTACTTATTGCACCAAAGAAGCCGCTTTTGCAGCAACCAACTTCGAGCTGCTTGTTGATCCTATCAACAGATATCACTGGGTGCGCAGCTTCGATGGATTTGTGGGAGCCAATTCAGTCTCTGTTGAAACAAGACCTGGACAAGAAGAAAAGGTTTATGTGTGCCGAGCCGATATTGATGGTGGAATGTCAATTGGCACACTGTATTTATCGGGAAAGAAATGCATTATCATTTATGAGAATCTTCCCCCGAGAGTCATCGATACATTCGAGGTGCTGGTTCGAAAACATGGTATATTGTGGTCAACGTTGTTGAAAGTTATAAAGCTCCTTGGCGGGCTAATAGCATTTCTGCTTAGTATCCTTATAATTATTATACTTGCACTTTGTGATTTTCTGTCAAAAATGAGAAAATCCAGACCGTCGAAGATTTCGAAGCCATCGATGAAAGAGAAGGCCGAAGTACGCAAGTCTTCGATAAAAACATCGCAGAATACGAAGCAAGTCTTAGTTAATAGCATCGCGGATAAGACCGTCATTATTAAGGCAGAACCTACGGATATAGTCGAAAATTTCAAAGCCAAGATCAAGGAAAGAGAAAGAATTCAAAGTACGCAGAATACGATGCAAGTCTTCGTTGTAAGCCAGAAGGGTAAGACCTTCATTATTGAGGCCGAACCTACCGATACCGTCGAAAATTTCAAAGCCAAGATCGAGGAAAGAGAAGGAACTGCTCCTGATGAGCAGCTCTTAATCTTATCTGGCAAGCAATTTGTAAATGATCGCACTCTCGCATCTTACAATGTTAAGAACGAGTCAACAGTGTTCATGGTTTACCGAGTTAGAGGTGGTGCATGATTCTGTGATAAGAAATAAAGCTCAACGATAATGATGTTTTTGCTCAACTGAAAAACTGGTCCGTACTAAAAGTAAAAAAGCTGCTCCAGTATACATTTTTCTTATTGATGTATAAATAGCAAATATCGTTTAAGTATACAAAATATATATTCATACATATTAAATATTTAATTACAATACAATTGTAGTAACTGTAATTTGCTATACTATCTTCATTTCACCAGAATCATTAAATCTGAATAAAACTCATGTGATACATATTACACAGTCAAAACTTGTTGTTTGTTATCATAAAATGCCTCCTCAACGCGATTGTTTAGCTTTGAGAAGGTCAGGTGTGCCATTCCCTCTTGGGGAAATGTAAGTAAGGAAGGGTGGTTGAGTGACCTTTATTCTCAGTAATACAACCTATGGATTTTCTCAGCCTTATGCGCGTGATTATTTTCTTATTAAGCTGATTTTAATTGGTTTGCTTGAGTCCAATGGCTTTTCTACAAGTAAAGAAATCAACAGTTACCTTTTTGGGCGTTAAATGCCAAAATTGAGTTACAACCGGATTACCCGTATCAGTTGTGAAAACCTGATCAATAAAGCATTCTGAACCAATTTTGGATTCCTACTGCACTTTCAGAAATGTTGGTACTTTGAGATCCCCACTACGAATTACAGCCCTTACATTCTCATATTCCCCATTTCATGATTTTATTTTAATAATTGGGGTTGATAAAAGTGCTTTTCTTTTCTTTTGTTGCATATTGAACATAGTTTCTTCTTAGTGCATCCCTTGTTATTCACTTTTTCAAGCCTTTCGATAGAAGTCTTATTTATAAATTTTAAACATTGACGTATATTATTGCCAGGGCCTTTACATATTTGACAATATTCTAGAAAATTGTTATTTTGAGTGTCTGGACTAAATACATCCATGAGATAGTCTTTTGTCTGATCCATCAGATTACCATCACATTTATTAAGATGAAAAGTGTGGTTGAGAGTGCTAAATTCACCATTATCGTGGTTGTGTTGCTATATCTTAAGGGTTTTAGTTTCCTTGTATTATTGATATTTATTTCCTTAAGCATTTGCAACGTAAGTACTTCTTCGACTTCTAACTTTTCTGCTATTGGTTGATCTTATGTTACCCCGACTGTAGAGTTTTCAAACTGAATGAGGAATGTTCCCCTTAGTTCCATTGGTTCCTTGTCGATTTTTCTTGTGCCTTCGAAGTTGTTAGGCAGGATTGTTCCAGTGAACATGTCTTCACGGTCGAGTTGACTATTGATTAGTCGGCAGTCAGATGTTTTGCATTTTAGGAAGCGTGTTATGCAGGTGTCATAGCTTAGATCTATTAGCTTTCTCTACTACATGTACTTTGTTCATTATTATTACCAAAATTTGTTGATTGCATATAATTATGTTTTTGAACGCAGTTACAACATTTTTTTCAAAAATGCCCTCAAAAATTCACAAAACCTTGGATAATAGGGTTCGGGGAGGCTTCTACAAAGATTGGTATTTCTTGTTTGTGCATTCGGTTATGCCCGACTGCAACGTTCATTCTTTTTAAGATTGAATCACATAAACATAATGAATGAAAGGTATTTCTAGGAATTTCTTATCATAACTGCACTATTGATAAGATATGAAAAGCACTATTGATAAGTTAAGGTAATATGCATTGGGAAAAAAGATACAACAATCGTATTAATCCACAGTCTTTAATAACCCATTGGAGAGTTAAAACAATGTTTCGAGCTGCGATAAAATATATTTTTAAAGGCCTGGTGCTGGGTAAGAGAATGGTTCAAATGAATTGGTTAAATTTCGCACCTTAAGCATAGTTTGTAGATCAAAAAGTTATCGATAATGTGAAACTTCTGTTCGACGGTATCAAAATAATAAACCTAGATATATTTTGACGGACTTTTATCGTCAAGCCACCAAAGAAGCGAAAGTGCATAAAGGTGAAAATAGCAAATTATGAATGAGTTCTGCTTGTCTTCAGCAAAGACCAATTCCCCGAGGTCTATGTGCCTACCGTCTTCGAGAATTATGTCGCCGATATCGAAGTCGATGGCAAACAGGTAAGCTCTGCTTTATAGCCCACTTTTTATGAATCCCTCCCTTAAGATAAGCACGTGAGTAATCATATTTATCTTTATCTTTAATTTTCATTAATAAAAGAAATGCCTGATTTGATTTCATATTCTTTTGTGCTTTTAAAATAGACGTGATGCTGTGTAAAAATTAGTTTTTTTTCGTGCTCGTGTCACTATAGAAAATACGACACCCAACTCTAATCACAACTTCCTGTCTCCTCCTCTCCATCGCAACTCGGCTAGTCTCACAGCATGCAAAATCATCTGATCATCGTTCTTGCTTTGTGTATTTTTTTCTCCTGTTGTAAAAAAAGTTGTGAGTCAATATCAATTGTTGGAATGCAGACAAGCAAAGTAGACACCCGCTCGCTAGCTCACCCGCTCGTTAGCTCACCCGCTCGTTGTCCCACTCTCGCCCCCTACTCTCCTTTCGCATACAACGAACGGGCAGATTTACATACTATACGCACGCACGCATACACACATATACACATGCACACACGTACTAATACTAAAGCACGTACTTGTACAGCAAGAGCTCCCTTCCTTCCTTTTCTTGCTGTGTGCTCTTGCTCTTTTTATTCGTCTTATACAAGCCTGTTGCGCAGATACAGTTTTGCGCTCTGCTGCCCGCGCTCTCTCTCATTCTCTCTCCCTCTCTGGCTCGTTATATATGTACATATGTATGTCTCTCTGTCTCTCTCGTTCCCCCTCTCATACAATTGTTACCGGCGCTCACGTTTGGAGCCAATAGCACACCACCCTGTCGCTCTCAATTGTAATAAGATAAGCCAACAGAAAAGAGACAAAAAAAAAAATACTGGTATTTGCCATTTTGAATTGCATTAAGTCACGTTTTGTGTTTTATTTTTGATTTTCGGTTATTTGCGAAATGTTTAAAGTTTCTTTTTTTTGTATGAACAATTTGGAAAGCGCTTACATGTGATGTACATATGTATGCATCTGTGTCTGTGTGTGTTTGTGTATGTGTGGGGCTGTCGTTCACGTCATTCTAGGTATTGTGTCTGATTAATACGTTTGGCATTTCCGCCAGTTCCTTGTTTTTTGCTATCTCTCAACTTGAAGTTGACTACTCTCGCCTGCAGCGACTTCTTCGCTTTGTGATGATGATGATGGTGATGATGTTGATGACGATTGATTGATTGCTTTTGTGCCACATAATTGCGACGAACTTAACGGGCGTCGTGTTATCTCTATATCTATCTCTATACAAACTTAC
>JAWNLQ010000169.1:0-69069 GCA_035042225.1 Drosophila incognita
ATAAAAACCATCAAGACTAACAATATGGTATTTCTACTAAGTCACGCAGGGCTCCAAATGTATATTTGAGCCAGCCGCTGAGCTGGTGTTTGAGTTGAGTTTTATTAATTTTGCGTGATTTATTTATTTCTTATTTGTACAATGTTTACTCTATTTGCGTATATTAAATTCACTATTTATTCTATTGACATGTATGGGTTTTATTTACAGTGGAGTGTGTTATATGTGTTTGTTGAATTACATTGTTTAATATATTTGATTTATTGCGATGCACGTGTTGCGTTTGTATGTTTGTATGTATGTATGTTTGTATGTTTGAAATTGATGCGCGTGCTCCGCTTGCCCATGCACGATCGACGAGTGCTAAATCGAGAGTGAGTTAGATGAGCTTGCATGTGCAAGGCGAAGACAAAAGAATGCAAAGACAAAGATTAGCGATGGGCCAGCGATGACGTTGCGAAGATACGTTACTTATAGATACTTATAATTAATTGGTTGTTGGCAGCTGCTGCCTCCGACGTCAACAATTATAATTATTTTATACTTCACGTTTTGTTGTTGTTATATGTTTCACGTTTCAAGCGACGAAAGCGACTCACAATTTATGGCAAAATTCTATTCTATTGCTTTGAAAACATATATTTGTAGTTGAATAATGTTGACTTGTCTCTGCATTTATAGTTAGTTATGTATAGTTCATAGGGCTTATTGTTGTATTAGCTCTTCTTGCAGGTGTTTTGCCGGCAATCTTGCCAGCGTCGGTGTTCTTTGGTTTCATTTTTGGGTAGTTTTTTTGTTGTTTTTATGCACTTATTTCATTTGATAGTTTTTTCTTGTATTAATTTTTAAGATGTTTTGTGTACATCTTAAACAGTTTAAGTATTAGAATGATATTAAATTGATTCGCAAACAGTAATTATTATTAGGAGAGTATTATTATTTGTTGTATTGGAAGTCTCAGTTACTTGATTAATATTGACATTTGCCTTATAATCTTTAATTTTACGTTGTTCACCACCCATTTTGAAATGAATTTTATCTATTGTTTTGAGGGGTTCATTAGTAAAATAAGCGAACAAAGGAAATTTCATGAAACTAGCACATTAGCAGCACAATTAACATTTTGTATTTTATTGTCTTCTGCTCCTGGCAGGATTTAAACAGAGTGTCCCAATGCTTTGGTCACATAAGTGTCTCTCGTTCAAAGACAGCGGTATGCTTATACAAGCTTCTGAGTGCGTATGCTACACAATATGAACTTGCAAGCACTCTTCTGACAGGCTGCCTCGACCAAGAATTAACTTAATAAACTGATTAGCAATGAGCTTAGTTAAGAAGTTGTTGCATTCGTCGTGGAGTAGCGACAGCGCCAATCGAATACCGCCACAAATTTTTTTTTGCGATTACAAACCTCCCATTATATTTTTTGTGTTGCCTACTTCAGGGGATTTGCTTTGATGTAAATTTATCTTACAATTCTCAAATGGTTTAAGCACAAATCTATAGGCATGCTAGATGCAGCAAACGCGCGAGGCCGAAAAAAGAAAAAAAAGGGGCGGGAAAAAAGGCGGAAAAAGGCTACTGAATTGCTTTTCCATTCCACTTACATGGAGGTTAAATTTAAAAGCTACATGTTATTACGATTTTTTTTTTGTTACAGCTAAGTGATAGATATTAAATTAATAATATATGTAAATAAAATATAGTAAAATTATGAAACGAGAGTAGATTCGTTTGGAGGGGAGAATCGCCGGGAGTATGGAGTAAATTAATCGCCAATTCCAATAAGAGGGCGATGAACCCACAAAAATCACATTGGTTCATTGCAGGAAGGGCGGGTACGTCGTGGCCATATACACCAGGCCTGCCAACTGTTTCGTTTATTTTGTGTGTGCATCTAGGTTGATATGTAGTGTTGTAAAGGTAGAGTCAGTTTCGGATCTGTACCGTCTATGGGCAGGGTTGGAGTTACCCACCCTGAGAAATCTGAGCTAGCTGAGGTTGCCCACTGTCAAACAATAGACGTGTTACAACTTATATTACTTCAATCCAATTTCAGCCGTGGATGGCTTCACAGAATGTGGAGTTGATTTTTTTCTGCACTTGTGCCACAATATTTTACATTTTTCAATTTCGCCGGCTTGAAACGGACGCGTCTGTTTGCTTTGGAACCTCGAACAGAAAAGGCGAAAACCAGAGCTAAGAAGCAGAAGCTTCTCGCCCGCACCGCTGATAACAGCTGATAACAATCGATCATGGTTGCATTCTCGTTGATCACCGCTGGCATTGGCGCGAGTGTCCGAATATTTAAATGCAATTTTGAATTTGGCATTCAATGGACTATGGGGCCATTACATCTTATACATAATGTTGCTGGCTGGCGGAGATAAGCCACAATGGCGTAGTCAGATTTTCGTAAAGGCGAAATTCAAATTTCATAATCTAATCCAATTTGCTTGTATATATATAAAGTTCACATGTTGTCTTGGGTGAAGAAGGGATGGCAGCTGTCCCCTGTCCACATATATATTCGTGTATTCCAAGTCATCGTTTAAAACATAGATTCCACATTTATTGTCAAATTTGCATATTATTCTTTTGATCTTTTGTGGTTAGAACAGGTACGAAATCCTCCAGGTTTTCACCGCCGTTGGCATTGGTAAATCAGTCGGCTGCTCCTGCTGATTCTCCTCATTCTCCTTGTTCTCCGTTGAGCGGGAGACAGCGGGTGCAGGACGCTCGACCACCTCAGGCTCGGTCTCCGTCAATGGTGTGTTTAAGCATTTTGGGCACCTCCATTTTCCGTCAGATACGCACCTCGAGCTGTGCGGCTTCGTGGACAAACAGCTAATGTCCCCAGTAAAACAAAAAAAGCACAATTGTAGTTGAAACACACATACACTACTACTACTAATACTACTACATTTTTATGCAAACCGTTTTTTAGTTTGTTTTTATTTGCTACTCACACTTGCTGTAGCAAGTACTGTATTCGATTAAGAGTGTCTTAAGGCGGTCGCGCGCCTTCAGCGATGTTGCATTCACGCCTGCGCTGTTTTCCATATTTCCTGTTCTCTTGGGCATGGCGACAAGTTATATTTATATATGGAAAAACGTACAGTATCATCGTTGTCGAATATATCGATAGGTTTATACAACAAATAAAATAGTTAATAAATAAGCTCCTGCTGCCGTTTGTTCGGCGCGTTTCCGTGCCAATGCAGTTCTTGCTTTTCCACGAACTGCTTCCTCCTCTGCTTCTACTGCCGCATTTGCATCTGCTGCTGCTACCGCTGCTGCATCTAATGCTACTTCCGCTAGTGATGATTTTAATGATTTTTCTGTGTTTTGTGTGGTTCAATGAACACTCACACAAAATGTTGCACTGCCAGGGGAACAGTCCGACTCAGCGATTTGCTGGCCGTTGGTCACACTGCCGACAAGCTGACTTATTGTCATTGATCGAAAAAGCTAAAGTGAGCAAGGTGCAGGAAAACATGAGCCGAAGAGTAAGAAGTTCATCTCGCATAGCTGGTTTGGGGGAGGAGGTGCCCCCCGATGAAGTACCTGTTGTAGAAGAAGAATTACAGGAGGACGGCGATTATGCAGACCCCATACTTGGAGACAGAGTGCAGAGAGCTACACGGGTCGCATTGCAGCGGGAGGAACTACGCCAACTCATGACCAATGTAACGCAACAATTAACCACCGCCGAGGCCTCGCGAGCTAGAGTGAAAGCTGATCAGGATAACGAAATAGTATTAAAGCGTGAAGCCGTCGAAAGGGTTGAAGCTCTATCTAATTCAATCGACGCCAAGCAAAATACACTGGATGAGCATGATCAGCTAATACTGCAACTACGCGAGAAAAAGAGAAAGGGGGAGGAAGCGGATTACGTCGCAAATGTGATTGATATGCACTACGCTGACATCGCGGCTAATTCTATACATATAGACGCAACTATTGAACAACTTCAATAATTGTAAAATAGAGTTTAATAAATTTTTTAAATTATTTTTCACTCTCAGTTTTTCATTTTTTTTCTTTTTTGAGTTTGAGTTGTGTTCACAATGGAACATTGGAAAAGAACGAGAGAATCTGATGTCGTTCTTATTTCTCCTAACACTCTGGTGGTATAAGTCAGTTTTTCGTCAGGTTTTGCGAACAAAGTTGAATGCGTCTTCATGACATGATCTATGAAACCTTTTTGCTTGTTCGTTAGCTGCTCTGTTCGTACCTTTATATTCTTTACTGCCTGCGTTTCTAATTGTCTTATTTTAATTCTATAATTTCCATCAATGATTAAAGTGTCGTTCTTGACGTCAATAACAGCGTTCAGCTGTTTCAAAGTATCATTACCTAGGATACCGTGAAAGGTTTTTAAAGTTGGAAGCAGGAAAAACTTGATTGGTCTATTTTTTGGCCGAATAAACTAAGAAATGTGTGTTGGGATATTTTGGTTTGTCCACCAACAGAAGTTGCATTGAATATATTTTTGTCTGAGGCGTCAACTATTGTGGGTTGGTATTCGTAACCGAGCAATAAGTACACCCGCACCACGCCGGGGAGTCCCATCTTTTCTATAGATAGAATCTAGAATGTCGGGCCTTTGTGTTTACATTTTGATATTTTTCTATTTTTTTTTTTGATGTAAATAACATGTTTATTTACTTTTAAGTATTAGTTCAAGTATATGAATGTATATACACTATACACTATATACAATATGTAGTCTAAATTAACGTAGATCTCACTCTCCAATCCCATGAATGGTCGCAGTTCAGTAGATCCTTGCATCTTCATGGTGGCGTTGGCGGAAGGCTCCGATTTTTTTTTAAGATATTAACCGTAGAGGGCTTGGCCAGTCGTTTGTTTGTTTTGGCAGCAGCAGCTTTGTTGAGTTTTTGCATCACTTGTTGCAGCTGCTTATCTTTATTGAAAATGTCATATAGTTTATCTGGGGCATTATTGGGAAGCTTGGCAGAAGCTTTTGAAGTACCGGTTTTCTTTCGTTGTGGCAGTGCACACAAACTAAATCCAACAACAACTAGTGTAAGAACTCCATAACCTGATCTGGCAGGTTAGGGTCTGGCACTTGTTGTATGGACAATCTTTATTTTCAATAATACAACAAATGTATTTTTACAAAAATTTGTTGACGCCTTGTTAGCGGCCTGTCTGTCTGTCCATCCGTCCAGTATATTAGTGGCTTCCATGTATGGTGTGTCTAGCTGCGTCAGTCCCAGCACAATGTTGTTGCTGCTTTTGTTGCTGTTGCTGTTGAAAGGCATTTCCATTGGCATTTCCCGGAGGAATCGCTCTAAAAATTCATTAGTTGCCTTCATTTCGGATGTATATTCTATAATGTGTGTAAACACATATATATATATATATATATATAATTACGTTTTTAATGCGAGAGTATACCAGCAGCATCAAATAAAAATCCGACAATTTATTATTTATGTATTTTTTATTAAACACAAAATTATAGTTGGACAATTTATTATAGATATGTTTTTATTAAGCACCAAAATTATAGTTAGACAGTTTAGTATTAATATATTTTTTATTTAAGCACAAATATAAAGTTATACAATTTGTTGTTGATATATTTCTTATTAACACAAAATTATAGTTAGACAAGTTTTTATTTAAACTCAAATATAAAGTTATACAATTAAAAGCACGTCTTCTTTATTGTGCATACAAAATGATTCTCTGTCATGTCTATGGTTTTTTCTATTGTGGAAGCTTTTATTTATGTTTGGAAATATGCGCTGACGGTTGCGTTTTTACTGAGAGCGTTGCTCTCATGAAATGAGTTGACGGATTATGCTGATCTGCGCTTTTTATTCTTCTGGCTGCTGGTTGGGTTTGATTTGTTTATTTTTATGTTGATGTGGCGTTTTAGTTCTTGCGCGTGCTGTTGCAGTTGCAGTGAGTGTAGACATGAAAGATCGGCGTGATCTGGATATGTCACTATATATATATATATATAAATCTATACAAGTGCACAGAGAAAAAAAACACATTATGTTTTTTTGCAAAGTGAAACAAATTACAAGTTGTTTAGATTGCAGAGCGCCGCTGTGACAATCAGCATATCGTCGAGGTGATCCATCAGCCACACGTCCAGCAACGCAGAATGGTCGAGCACCTTAAATGCTCGAAGCTTATCGACTGCTTGCCGCATATGTATGCGACTGCTGTCATCATCGACGGGCATTATCCAATTCGGCTCAGCAACTTCAGCTCCGTCCATGTCATTGGCCGAGCCTGTTTCCGCGTTAGACAGCGTTAGACAGTTGTGGACTAAGTTGGGGAAACCGCTCGCGTGAATCACTGTCCGAGGCACCAGACACGAAGCTGATAATATCATTTGAATTGATGCAGAGCATAAACTTGTAGGTGGCGTAATCCAATTCAAGCCTTTCGTTTACATCCGTCTTGATGCACTGAACAAACGATTGCACTTGCAAAATGTTGTCCCTGTATTCTTGTGTCACACGTCTGGGGTACTCTGCAGACCGCTTCACATCTGGCCATCGAATAAGCTGGCGCAGGTAGCTTGCCAGCTTGGGCAGGGTGTGTGTACACGTCTTCTTCACTTGCAATTCGGTCATTTCGAAAAACTGGGCGATCACCGGCATGGGCTTCAATATTCATTACAACGACTTTACATACAAAGCCATTGTCAGCCTCGAAATATTCATAAAAAGGATTAACAATTTTCGCCTGAGCACAATACTCCTAGAGTGCCGAAACAGGCAATTTGTTTTCCATATCCGTGCGACGTCGTCAAATTTGATTGTTACAGAATATTGACAGAGCAAAGCTTTATTCCAATTTCGTTGACTCAATTTTACTTGCTTAAAAGAACACCAGTCTTAGTCGCTTAGAGCCATATCTGCAAATCTAGTCAGCATTTGGAATTTGAGCTCGTCGTAGTGTGAATGTCCGTAAGGTCGCGGATAGGGAAATACCATCGAGAAGTCGAGCATCGCCAATTTGTCATCGCTTATGTCGTGTTCCAAAATGGTCATCACATGCAAGGCCTTAGCCCCGTGATCGGTGATGCCCCATTGTGAATGCAATGTCTCCAGATTCGCAAACCACACCGTCAAAGGCCGCTCTATCCGAGGTTTTTCACAGAATTACAACTTGTTCAGATTGCAGAGGGCCGCCGCGACAATCAGCATTTCATTGAGGTGCTCCATAAGCCACGTTTGCTGCAACGCAGAATGATCGAGAATCTTAACTTCACGAAGCTTATCGATTGCTTCCAGCAGCTTTGTGCGACTGATGGGATCATTGGTGGGCATTATCTGCAGCGGCCGTTTCGGCTCAGCTTCATCTTCATCTTCGTCCATCTCATTGGCCGAGCGTTTGACTGCCCTGCCTGGTTCCGCTACCAGCGTTAGATATTTGTGTATTATGTTTTTCAATTTGATCGCCTCAATCAGTTGCAGATCATTGCAGCCGCCACGAAAGGCATCAGACACAAAGCTGATAATACTGTATTGACGCAGAGTGGAAACTTGTAGGTGGCGTAACCGAAATGAAGCCTTTTATTCACATCCGTCTCGACGCACTGAATCAACGAATCACTGTATTCCTGTGGCACAGATTTGGGGTACTCCGAAGAACGCTTTGCATCTGGCCAACGAATGAGCCAGCCTGGCCAGGGTGCGTTTAAACGTCTCCTCCTCTTCCGATTCGCGCATCTCGAAGTACTGGGCGAGCAGCGGGAAGGGCTTTGTGATTCCCGAAATGGGAAGGGTATATGTTTTGAATTTTTGCTGTTGTCAAGTTGTTTGATAAATAGATCAACAGCAACCGCTGCGGCGTTTTCATTACCAGGCCCATTACCAGGCATATCCGCATCAGAATTGTTGTCATTATCTTCGATAATCGGGGCGTCGCCATCGCCCATAGCATTCTCGTCCGGGCCGGTATTGTTGCCGTTGGCGGACGCATCGTCAGCTGTGACAGCGGCGGTGCTAGCTGTGGCACTCACGTTGTCATCCTGAGCGGCATCGACATCGTAAGGAGTTAGCGCGGTATTTGTATTCTGGCGTATAGTGCGTGGCATCTTCAATCCCAAAGCTTGGTTATGGCTGCAATGGTAGTTTCGCGTTATGTCGAAAAAGTCCACAACGGCTGCACACGTGCTGTGCTCTCTCCAATAGGTCGCAAATAATTAATTAAGAATCAACTTACATGAATAATAATAATCGATGTGCACTTGAGCCGGAATGTGAGCTAACAAATTCTACTGAATTTTGAACTGATTTAATTTAATTTCGCAGATTTATTTCAGGTCGTCTGATTTACTTTCCGCTATCTGTAATTTCCATTTGGGATGGCAGCTGTCCACTGTCCACATATATATTCGTGTATTCCAAATCATCGTTTAAAACATAGATTCCACATTTATTGTCAAATTTGCATATTATTCTTTTGATCTTTTGTGGTTAGAACAGGTACTAAATGCTCCAGGTTTTCACCGCCGTTGGCATTGGTAAATCAGTCGGCTGCTCCTGCTGATTCTCCTCATTCTCCTTGTTCTCCGTTGAGCGGGAGACAGCGGGTGCCGCACCTCCATTTTCCGGCAGATACGCGCCTCGAGCTGTGCGGCTTCGCGGACAAACAGCGAATGTCCCCTGTAAAACAAAAAAACAAAAAAAGCACAATTGTAGTTGAAACACACATACACTACTACTACTAATACTACTACATTTTTATGCAAACCGTTTTTTAGTTTGTTTTTATTTGCTACTCACACTTGCTGTAGCAAGTACTGTATTCGATTAAGGGTGTCTTAAAGCGGTCGCGCGCCTTCAGCGATGTTGCATTCACGCCTGCGCTGTTTTCCATATTTCCTGCTCTCTTGGGCATGGCGACAAGTTATATTTATATTTGGAAAAACGTATATATATATATATACTACAGTATCATCGTTGTCGCATATATCGATGGGTTTATACAACAAATAAAATAATTAATAAATAAGCACATAAAAATACAACTGGAACAAAACAAGAACCAATGAGTGGAATCCACAAAAACCGGGAGACGATTCGGAGCATCCCAAAATGCAATTGAGTTTGTTCCTCCCCCCCCCCCCCCCCCCTTCACCCTTCCAACACACAACGATTAATGACCGCCAATTCGCACGAAGGCTCAGCTGATCGTCCCAACCCTCAAGGCATCAGTGATGAGCAATGCCTGCAATAGTGATGCTCATTTTGCCCATCAGTGATGCAGACTTTAGCAGCCAATAAAGTAAAAAGAAAATATATATTTTTGTAATCTTTAAGCTAATAATTGTTAATATATTACTTATATAACGGAATTTAACGTTGGAAATAGTAAAAGACCTTGTCCTTACGCGAAGCAACCATGAGCGCCCAAGAGAACTACTATTACTATTACTACTGATTCGTTCACCACCATGAATATGAAACATTTTTCGGTAGCATTGAATGCCTTAAGCTCCATTTAGATTTTCCTCTTGCCCATGACTGACAAGCATTCCGCCAAGTGGGGGGTGAGAAACACCATGTTCCTGTAATACGGATTCTTGATCTCATTCATATAGGCCAACTACAGCCTCGTTCAGATGGAACTGACCATTCAGCAGATGGGCATCGCTCTTGCGCAGTTTGCGGTTCTTTAATTCTACCAGAATCGGATTCGCACGGCATATCTACATCGATTTCCTCCGAACCCGATAGATCCTGCGATAGATAGTAAATTAATTGATGCATTATTTCAACAAGTTTTGTGTACAAACTACCTTTCCCGAAAAAGTGTTTGAAGCAGCAGCGTCGTGGAAATGCGTTATTGCTTGATGTTTGTTTTGTATTTATTATTTTTATTATCTTTATTAATTATTTATTATTATAGTTGCTATAGTTCTTTCAGGGAGGCGATCATTGTTTGGTATTGGTAGCGCTTGGCGTTGACCACATCATAAGACAATTGGGGGATACCCTCAATTGAACCCTTATGATGTACATAGTCAGCCACATGACCGATCATGGCAATGACATGAAAGCCGCAATCGTAGTCGTCCTTCTGCTGCGAATTGCGCATTCCGCGAAAGCGTGCTTGAGGCATATTAAGAACATCCTTAGTTTTCTGATACAGATTCTTTGCGAATTCCTCATCATTGTTGCCACATTTGATTCGCCTTCTGCACTCTGACTTTTGGACTCCCCTTCAGTGTGCTGCGACGCCCTTTTTATAGGCCTGCGTCGCAGCCTTTTGTCGCGACTGTACCAAAGATGACGTGATCGTCTCGGTGGCGTGATCTTTGGTAATTTTCCACTGCCTTTTGCGGCTACTGGCGGTGCTGAGGTTGTGGCTGTTGTTGTTGGTGAAGCTGCTGCTGATGGTGACGCTGCTGCTGAGAGTGACGCTGCTGCTGTGACAATTGCCCAAGTTGCTGAAGGAGCAGTTTGCAGTCTGGCGGCATCAGCATAGGAGAATTGAGCATTGCGTAAAGGGGCCAGGCTTCTTGGGCTCGACTTTTGTAGAAATTGAGCCGGCCTTTCAGATTGAGCCACAAGCTTCCTTCCCTTGGCAACGCGCTGATATAATGGGCATCCTTTCCAGCTTGCTGGATGGGTTTCTCCGCAGTTGGCACATTTTGGATCAGCATCCAATGGTTTTTCGCACACCTGACTAGCATGTGCTGAACCACACTTTACGCAGCGATGCTGTTTTTGGCAATATTTCGTAAAGTGGCCAAATTCCTGGCAGCGGTGGTACTGGGGGATGTCCAAATGTCTATCAGGGCATTCAACCAACAGTAATGCGCACCTGAGAGATGGAGCGTAGGTTGTAAATCTCTTTGTTATTCGCAGCCGGCTCCAACTTGTTGTTTGAATTTGCATTTCTTGCATTGTCGACTTTGTTGTTGTTGTTGCTGCTGCTTTCCGAGCGAGAGCGCAGATTATAGCAGCAGTTGTCTTCTTCTGTTGTCGCTGAAGCTCCACTATATCTTCGTACGTGTAACTGTTGACCGTAAAGCCCGTCAGTTTCAACTTGTCTATCAGCGATTAGCTGGCCGTTGGCGTTATTGTTTTCCGACGCATCGAAATAGTAGAAGTAGGCAAAACTGTAGTCATTTCTGCCCATTACCAGGCTTATCCGCATCAGAATTGTTGTCATTATCTTCAATAATCGCGGCGTCCCCATCGCCCATAGCATTCTCGTCCGGTCCGGTATTGTTGCCGTTGGCGGACGCATCGTCAGCTTTGACAGCGGCGGTGCTAGCTGTGGCACCCATGTTGTCATCCTGAGCGGCATCGACTTCGTAAGGAGTTAGCGCGGTATTTGTATTCTGGCGTATAGTGCGTGGCATCTTCAATCCCAAAGCTTGGTTATGGCTGCAATGGTAGTTTCGCGTTATGTCGAAAAAGTCCACAACGGCTGCACACGTGCTGTGCTCTCTCCAATAGGTCGCAAATAATTAATTAAGAATCAACTTACATGAATAATAATAATCGATGTGCACTTGATCCGGAATGTGAGCTAACAAATTCTACTGAATTTTGAACTGATTTAATTTAATTTCGCAGATTTATTTCAGGTCGTCTGATTTACTTTCCCCTATCTGTAATTTCCATTTGGGATGGCAGCTGTCCACTGTCCACATATATATTCGTGTATTCCAAATCATCGTTTAAAACATAGATTCCACATTTACTGTCAAATTTGCATATTATTCTTTTCATCTTTTGTGGTTAGAACAGGTACTAAATGCTCCAGGTTTTCACCGCTGTTCGCATTGGTAAATTAGTCGGCTGCTCCTGCTGATTCTCCTCATTCTCCTTGTTCTCCGTTGAGCGGGAGACAGCGGGTGCAGGACGCTCGACCAACTCAAGCTCGGTCTTCGTCAATGGTGTGTTTAAGCATTTTGGCACCTCCATTTTCCGGCAGATACGCGCCTCGAGCTGTGCGGCTTCGCGGACAAACAGCTAATGTCCCCTGTAAAACAAAAAAACAAAAAAAGCACAATTGTAGTTGAAACACACATACACTACTACTACTAATACTACTACATTTTTATGCAAACCGTTTCTTAGTTTGTTTTTATTTGCTACTCACATTTGCTGTAGCAAGTACTGCATTCGATTAAGGGTGTCTTAAAGCGGTCGCGCGCCTTGAGCGATGTTGCATTCACGCCTGCGCTGTTTTCCATATTTCCTGCTCTCTTGGGCATGGCGACAAGTTATATTTATATATGGAAAATCGTACAGTATCATCGTTGTCGAATATATCGATAGGTTTATACAACAAATAAAATAATTAATAAATAAGCTCCTGCTGCCGTTTGTTCGGCGCGTGTCCGTGCTAACGCGGTTCTTGCTTTTGCACGAACTGTTTCCTCCTCTGCTTCTACTGCCGCATTTGCATCTGCTGCTGCTACCGCTGCTGCATTTAATGCTGCTTCCGCTAGTGTAGCGCGTTCCACTGCCGCTCCATCATTTGACATCATTTTTCTTATTTTTAATAAATTCCTCGAATGTTTCCGGGTCCAGTTCGCAGAGGAGTCCTTGCCTTGACAACGCGCTGATATGCTGGGCATCCTTTCCAGCTTGCTGAATGGGTTCCTCCGCAGTTGACGCATTTAGTATCAACATTCAATGGTTTTTCGCACATCTGACTAGCATGTGCTAAACCGCACTTGACGCAGCGATGCTGTTTTTGGCAGTATTTCATTGTGTAACCAAATTCCTGGCAGCGGTGGCACTGGGGGATGTCCAAATGCCGATCAGGGCATTCAACAGTAATGCGCACCTGAGAGATGGAGCATAGGTTGTAAATCTCTTTGTTATTCGCAGCCGGCTCCAACTCTAAATAACAATGGTTTAGCTCCTTATTGCTAACACGGCTAACAATAGTTTGGACACCATGCTCTGAGTGCCCAGATCTGGCGAGCTCCTCTCTTAAGCAATCAATTTTCTGCATCGATGAATGCATTCCCCTGACCAAAACTCCCCCCTCAAAATCCGCTTGGTACCTTACTTCCTTGTACATAGTTATTTATTGTTTTTTTTTATTGGTTCAATGGTTAACTCCACTACCATTGCAAATTTGTCCTCATAGACCGGAACTGGTCGACATGGAGCTGGAACTCGCCCGCTTTCCATTGTATTTGTAAAATTTGTAAAAGCGAAAAAGAAAGTCGAATTGTTAAAATTTTCTTACAATAGAAAAAAAAACCGGACCAAGCACTAGGCTGACAACTTAGAACTTTATGTTCCATGCGCAGCTTTTCTTGAAACCTAAGTAAATGGCGCTCAGCTGGATTTCGCAAGCAGGTTGGCGCAGCTTGGAGTAATTTTTTGGCTGGGACTTGAAGCAGGCTTTCATTTTCAACTCGCTGAGTTGAATGCTGTTGTTGTTGCTTTCCCTGTTGTAGTTGTTGCTTTTTCTGCTCTGATTGTTGTTGTTGTAGCGGGCTAGTTTGGGGCCGTTGATGACTGCTTCTTTGTTGGGCATGCTGTAGTCTCCGCTGGGCACCATAGTTAGAACGAACTTTATTCGCAAGAAGTTTTTCACGGGCCTTTTTGTATTTGGGACAGCCCTTATAGCTGGCCACGTGGTCCCCCTTACAGTTGGCACAACTAGGATTATCAATCTTGGTCCTACTGCAAGCCGTGGAGGGATGAGCACCCGCACACTTCATACAAACGAAGGGGCGGCGACAGTAGTTTTTACTTTGTCCATATGATTGACATCGGTGGCATTGAACAGGATCTAACCTTCTCATTTGTCTCTCAACTAAGACTCTCTGATTACCAAGCAAAGTGAGCGACAAAATCCTATCATTCGCGTTGTCAAGTGTTGGCAAACATGTTCATAGCCTGTTGGTTCCGGTTATGCTTGATGACATTAACATTTCGGACACCAAAGCCAAGGCTGCGTAGGTTGTTGTAGATCCAGCTGGTCGGTGTGAAATGGTGGAGGTGCCAAATTATGATTCTGTAGCCACGTTCACTGCTTAGTTGGTGGGTATGCAGTTCCTTGTCATCATTTTTAAGAACTCTCAGCAAGGTAAAATATGTGTCCAAATCCTCACACAGAAATTTAACCCCATTTGTCTTGGAACACTTCGTGGAGAATCTGCCAATACCTGGTGTATTGTTAGCTTTGTCCAGGATTGGCTGAATTTCCTTAACATTATGAAGAAAAATAGCTGGAATTTTTTCCCCAGTGCTGGGCAGCTGGTTGTGTTTAATGGGAAGTTGTTCTCCAGTTTTCTGCTTAGGATCATTGAGCTTGTCTAGAATAGAGTGGTGATTTAACTGCTCAAAATCAATGCTTGAATTTGAACTGCTGCTTGAAGATCCAGAGGGCACAGCCTGTGAGGCACGCTTGTCAATTGGGTTGCCGTGGCTAGAGTGGTCACTCAACTGCTCGACATCGATGCTCGAATTAAGACTGCTTTTTGAATATCCAGAGGGCACAGTCTGTGGGGCTCGCTTAGCGAGCTTAGTCATACCATGATGAGGATACCAAGATGCTTTCACTGAGCTGGTGGCTAGTTTCGCTCTGCTCGTTGTGGACTTGCCAACATCCCTCAGTTTGGCCACTAGTTGTTTGTTGCTGTTTGGCCGTTTAATTTTTGCTTTATTAACTGGAGGCACAGTCTTCCGTTTGGTGACTCTTTTAGTCCGTAGTTGAGCATCAATAACTTTGGTCCAGCAAAACGCGTGGCAAAGGGGAGGCAATCGGTGGTTTCTCTGCAATTTGCCGCTGCGTCTGGGCTGATTTCTGCATCAACAGGCATATTTTCAGCAACTAAATTGAGAGCGAGATTACTCTCCGTCTGCATAACATTATCACCACTCAGCAGTAATTGCGCATTCTGCGCTTCTTGTTCGACATGTGGTGAGTTTGCCGAAAAAAGAGATTGCAGATCGAAGAGAGTAACGCCCGCATGTGCAAGAGCCGATGAAGAGTCGCTCTTTTCAGTGTTGGTTTTAGTAGCCATTTGTGGATGCTATTCGAACATAAACCGTTGTACATTGGATGTGTGTATGCATGCACATACACTAACAAGCACGAGTAATGGAAAAAGTACTTTTGCACGTGCGTTTTAAGGCTCACACATAAGGTTTTACAGTAATAAAACCAGACGAACACTAACACGTATGAAATTAACAAAACGACACGAATTAAAATATTGTGTTTAATTGTTTAAGCTGCCGCTGCCGCTGAGAGTGAAATAAATAGTTTTCACATATACCACTTTATTTTTGGTTTTACTTGTTCACAAAGTTAGCCACTATAAGTGACTTTGTCATAATTTAATATTTTTCACTATTTAGCCGTAGCAATTTGTTGCTAAATTGTTATTTATATTAGCTTATTATTTTTAGCAGTTTATTTTTTTAAGCGTGGTTCAATTTAAGCGTTTTCTTAAGCGTTTTTACGCGTTTTTTTCAATGTGGTTTTTAAGCGTTTAAGTGTTTTAACCAACAGTTGTCTCCTTCTGTTGTCGCTGAAGCTCCACTAGATCTTCGTACATGTAACTGTTGCCCGTAAAGCCCGTAAGTGTCAATTTGTCTATCAGAGATTTGCTGGCCGTTGGCGTTATTGTTTTCCGACGCATCGAAATAGGCATCGGTAATCGCTCCGACGACAGCATCTGGAATATTACTGTCATAAATGAATTATATATTATTTTTAAAAAATTCCAAAGACCGATGGTGGGTACATATAAATTAATTTTGCGCGTCGTCTCGGTATTTCAGCTTCACGGTCAGCTATTACTCTTGCTCTCATTCGAGTTGATATTGCTGCCAGCTCTCTTTTGTGATACTGCATTTGTCTCTTATCACTATCTTGTGCTTCTATGTCAGTAGCTTGCAAAAACTCAGCTGCCTGTACTGCTATGGCTGCGCTTTCAGCGACTTCCTTTAGTTCTACAGCTCGCGTTTGTGCGAGTACTGCTGTCGCCCTCAGTTGAACTAACATCGCTTCGTCTTCTGGTCCTCGGCCGCGTTCCTCCGCCGTTTCTGAATGGGTCGAACGAGTTCTACTTCTTAAATTCCTTTGCGACATTTTGGTTTGCTTTTGTTAAATGTCCCTCTGATAAATGTCAATGACAATATGTCAGCTGGTCGGCAGTGTGACCAAACTGAGTTTGACAACAAATACAGAGGGGTGCTTATAAATATATGCCCTCATAATAATATTGGATAAGCAGGCCGTAATTTATTGTTTGACAATCGGCTGCTTTGCTTCTGAGGACGTGATTTATGCGGGTATCGGCGCATAGATCTATTAACTTATTTTAATGGACTATGGGGCCATTACAAGTTCATTCATTCTTTTACTTAGGATTTTATTTATTACAAGTTGTCTGTTATTATTTTCCACTTGCTCATCTGTCTTTGAAACTAAAGTCTCGTAATCATAGTGATCCGGCGAGCCGGCAAAAAATAAAAGAACAAGCGAAGGCGATATATGAATGTGAGCTGATCTTGAACTGATTTAGGTTAATTTCGCAGATTTATTTCAGGTCGTCTGATTTACTTTCCGCTGCTATCTGTAATTTTCATTTTCAAGCTGTGCCTAGTGTGCTCATTGCTCTAACTTTTCTTTGTGTTGGTTTCAATCTTCTCAAGTCGGATTCCACTTTTGCGAGTTCGAATTCGAGTAAGGGGAAAAGTGGGTGTGTTTTATTTATGTCACAAAATTTGTTCGATAGATTACCGAACGCCATTTCGCCATTCGAAATTACTTTATAAGTGTCGTTTTCTATGGCTGCGAATGTGAGTAATCCAGTATGGTCGCTAGACCGAGGCATGTTCGTAAGAAATCTCTGTAAAATATCATGTTTTTAGATTTTTTTTTTATGAATTATCCTGCTACTTTGTGTTATTATTGTGATATTTCTATTTTCTTCCACAATTTCGTTTATATATCTTGGAGTTAGTTTTGAGCCCAGTCTTTTATCAATTTTACAATAAACTGTGTCTCCTTTTTCGTACTGTTTTTTTTAGTGTTTTCCTCTTGCTGTTATGGTATTCCAAGTCATTGGCTTGTTTATTTTTCACTTTATCTCCGACTTTGTTTCGGGTTCAAAAAAACGGTGGAATGTATGGATTGGTTGTATAATTGAATGGATTTTAATATTAGGTCTTCGAAATTCGATTGTGGGTGCCTGTCATACTAGCTTTCATTGTAAGTTTCATAAGATTTTGTTGTTCTTTCAATTTATTTCTTTAGATTAGCAAAGAAAAAGTATTGCGTTCCTATGAGTTCTGGTGTGTTCTTTTGTTATTATTTCTAGTTGTTCACTTTCGTTAGTGATATCTTGAACTTGTTTTTGAGTATACCTGACTTTGTGATTCCCGAAATGGGAAGGGTATATGTTTTGAATTTTTGCTGTTGTCAAGTTGTTTGTGTGGGTGTGAATACATTCAATGTTTGATAGATAGATCAACAGCAACCGCTGCGGCGTTTTCGTTACCAGGCCCATTACCAGGCTTATCCGCATCAGAATTGTTGTCATTATCTTCGATAATCGCGGCGTCGTCATCGCCCATAGCATTCTCGTCCGGGCCGGTATTGTTATCGTCAGCTGTGACAGCGGCGGTGCTACCTGTGGCACCTACGTTGTCATCCTGAGCGGCATCGACATCGTAAGGAGTTAGCGCGCGACGCGGGGTATTTGTACTCTGGCGTGTAGTGCGTGGCATCTTCGATCCCAAATCTTGGTTATGGCTGCAATGGTAGTTTCGCGTTATGTCGAAAAAGTCCACAATGGCTGCACACGTGCTGTGCTCTCTCCAATAGGTCGCAAATAATTAATTAAGAATCAACTTACATGAATAATAATAATCGATGTGCACTTGAGGCGGAATGTGAGCCAAAAAATTCTATTGAATTTGGTTGAGCTTCAACTGATTTAATTTAATTTCGCAGATTTATTTCAGGTCGTCTGATTTACTTTCCGCTATCTGTAATTTCCATTTGACAGTCGACAGTAGACAGCGATACCTATCAACACTGCGTGCCCAGATCTGGCCAGCTCACCTCTTAGAGAATTAATTTTCTGCAACGATGGATGCAGTCCCCTGACCACCACTCGGAAACCTCTGTCCTCCTTTACTTGGTAGGAGTGAAACGGTATTTTCTTCCCGTAAACATTCTCTGGATTGCCCTGTAAGAGTCAATATCACTTGGCATGACTCTCACAGTACCACCACCACTGCATTTAAGCATAAAGCTGTCAGGCGGCGTGACAGCAGTTAATGCTTCCAGCAGTCCAACAACGTTGGTGATACCCTCAGCTATAGGTGGAGGGGGCTTGGAAGGCTTTGTAGGCTGTGGTTCCGCAGTGCAGCGCCCAGACTTGTGTCCTCATCGTACAACTGTAGTTCTCTCTGCCATATCAACTGACTCGATGTCTGAGTCAGAATCTGACAGCGGATCCTCTAGTGCTTGTGGTGCTGCACGAGCACCAGCAGAAGTTGATGGCACTGCGTCCAAGTCGATGTAATCAGTGATTTTCCTTTTTTGCATTGGCATTGTTGTTGGCGTTAATATCACCAATATAATTTTTGGTGTTTTTGTTAGTGACGTTGTTGTTGTTGGCTTTGTTTGTATTGTTGTTAGCGGTGTAATTGTTGTTTGCATTTGCAATTCTTGCATTGTTGACTTTGTTGTTGTTGTTCCTGCTTTCCGAGCGAGAGCGAGATTATAGCAGCAGTTGTCTCCTTCTGTTGTCGCTGAAGTTCCAAAGTCCAAAGACCGATCGTAGGTACATATATTAACCACCAACATTAATATATGACCCCTCACCTGCTGGGAAGGATTATATAAAAAAGTATGTACGTACATACCTACAGAAACACATACAAATACACAATGTATGCATAAATACATATGTGTACATAAGTTTAGTTTGTCTATCTTATCTAAATAAATATCTATCAGGAAAGCAGGAAGGTAAAAGGCAGGAAGGCAAAAGGCAGCAAGGTAAAAAGGCAGGAAGGCAGGAAGGCAAAATGGCAGGAAGGTAAAAAGGCAGGACAGCAGGAAGGTAAAAAGGCAGGAAGGCAAAAGGCAGCAAGGTAAAAGGCAGGAAGGCAGGAAGGCAGAAAATTAAAAAGGCAGGAAGGCAAAAAGGCAGGATGGCAAAAAGGCAGGAAGGTAAAAAGGCAGGAAGGTAAAAAGGCGGGAAGGTAAAAAGGCAGGAAGGTAAAAAGGCAGGAAGGCAAAAAGGCAGGAAGGCAAAAAGGCAGGAAGGTAAAAAGGCAGGAAAGTAAAAAGGCAGAAAGGCAGGAAGGTAAAAAGGCAGGAAGGCAAAAAGGCAGGAAGTCAAAATGGCAAAAAGGCAGGACGGCAAAAAGGCAGGAAGGTAAAAATGCAGGAAGGCATGAAGGTAAAAAGGCAAAAAGGCAGGAAGGTAAAAAGGCAGGAAGGCAGCAAGGTAAAAAGGCAGGAAGGCAAAAAGGCAGGAAGGCAAAAAGGCAAGAAGGTAAAAAGGCAGGAAAGTAAAAAGGCAGGAAGGTAAAAAGGCAGGAAGGTAAAAATGCAGGAAGGCAAAAAGGCAGGAAGGTAAAAAGGCAGGAAGGCAAAAAGGCAGGAAGGTAAAAAGGCAGGAAGGCAAAAAGGCAGGAAGGCAGGAAGGCAAAAAGGCAGGAAGGCAAAAGGCAGGAAGGTCAAAAGGCAGGAAGGTAAAAATGCAGGAAGGCAAAATGGCAAAAAGGCAGGAAGGTAAAAATGCAGGAAGGCAAAAAGGCAGGAAGGCAAAAAGGCAGGAAGGCATGAAGGTAAAAAGGCAGGAAGGCAAAGAGGCAGGAAGTTAAAAATGCAGGAAGGCAAAATGGCAGGAAGGTAAAAAGGCAGGAAGGCAATAAGGCAGGAAGGTAAAAAGGCAGGAAGGTAAAAAGGCAGGAAGGCAGGAAGGTAAAAAGGCAGGAAGGTAAAAAGGCGGGAAGGTAAAAAGGCAGAAAGGCAGGAAGGTAAAAAGGCAGGAAGGCAAAAAGGCAGGAAGGCAAAAAGGCAGGAAAGTAAAAAGGCAGGAAGGTAAAAAGGCAGGAAGGTAAAAATGCAGGAAGGCAAAATGGCAAAAAGGCAGGAAGGCAAAAAGGCAGGAAGGTAAAAATGCAGGAAGGCATGAAGGTAAAAAGGCAGCAAGGCAAAAAGGCAGGAAGGTAAAAAGGCAGGAAGGCAGGAAGGTAAAAAGGCAGGAAGGCAAAAAGGCAGGAAGGCAAAAAGGCAGGAAGGTAAAAAGGCAGGAAAGTAAAAAGGCAGGAAGGTAAAAAGGCAGGAAGGTAAAAATGCAGGAAGGCAAAAGGCAGGAAGGTAGGAAGGCAAAAAGGCAGGAAGGTAGGAAGGCAAAAAGGCAGGAAGGTAAAAAGGCAGGAAGGCAGGAAGGCAAAAAGGCAGGAAGGTAAAAAGGCAGGAAAGTAAAAAGGCAGGAAGGTAAAAAGACAAGAAGGTAAAAATGCAGGAAGGCAAAAGGCAGGAAGGTAGGAAGGCAAAAAGGCAGGAAGGTAAAAATGCAGGAAGGCAGGAAGGCAAAAAGGCAGGAAGGCAAAATGGCAGGAAGGTAAAAAGGCAGGAAGGTAAAAAGGCAGGAAGGCAGGAAGGTAAAAAGGCAGGAAGGTAAAAAGGCAGGAAGGCAAAAAGGCAGGAAGGCAAAAAGGCAGGAAGGCAGGAAGGCAAAAGGCAGGAAGGTAGGAAGGCAAAAAGGCAGGAAGGTAAAAATGCAGGAAGGCAGGAAGGCAAAAAGGCAGGAAGGCAAAATGCCAGGAAGGTACAAAGGCAGGAAGGTAAAAAGGCAGGAAGGTAAAAAGGCAGGAAGGCAGGAAGGCAAAAAGGCAGGACGGCAGGAAGGCAAAAAGGCAGGAAGGCAGGAAGACAAAAAGGCAGGAAGGCAGGAAGACAAAAAGGCAGGAAGGCAGGAAGACAAAAAGGCAGGAAGTTAAAAAGGCAGGAAGGTAAAAAGGCAGGAAGGCAAAAAGGCAGGAAGGCAGGAATGTAAAAAGGCAGGAAAGCAGGAAGGCAAAAAGACAGGAAGGCAAAAAGGCAGGAAGGTAAAAAGGCAGGAAGGCAAAAGGCAAAAGGGCAGGAAGGTAAAAAGGCAGGAAGGTAAAAAGGCAGGAAGGCAGGAAGATAAAAAGGCAGGAAGGCAAAAAGGCAGGACGGCAGGAAGGCAAAAAGGCAGGAAGACAAAAAGGCAGGAAGTTAAAAAGGCAGGAAGGCAAAAAGGCAGGAAGGCAAAAAGGCAGGAAGGCAAAAGGCAGGAAGGTAGGAAGGCAAAAAGGCAGGAAGGTAAAAATGCAGGAAGGCAGGAAGGCAAAAAGGCAGGAAGGCAAAATGGCAGGAAGGTACAAAGGCAGGAAGGTAAAAAGGCAGGAAGGTAAAAAGGCAGGAAGGCAGGAAGGCAAAAAGGCAGGACGGCAGGAAGGCAAAAAGGCAGGAAGGCAGGAAGACAAAAAGGCAGGAAGTTAAAAAGGCAGGAAGGTAAAAAGGCAGGAAGGCAAAAAGGCAGGAAGGCAGGAATGTAAAAAGGCAGGAAAGCAGGAAGGCAAAAAGACAGGAAGGCAAAAAGGCAGGAAGGTAAAAAGGCAGGAAGGCAAAAGGCAAAAGGGCAGGAAGGTAAAAAGGCAGGAAGGCAAAAAGGCAGGACGGCAGGAAGGCAAAAAGGCAGGAAGGCAGGAAGACAAAAAGGCAGGAAGTTAAAAAGGCAGGAAGGCAAAAAGGCAGGAAGGCAAAAAGGCAGGAAGGCAAAAAGGCAGGAAGGTACAAAGGCAGGAAGTTAAAAATGCAGGAAGGCAAAATGGCAAAAAGGCAGGAAGGCAATAAGGCAGGAAGGTAAAAAGGCAGGAAGGTAAAAAGGCAGGAAGGCAGGACGATAAAAAGGCAGGAAGGCAGGAAGGCAAAAAGGCAGGACGGCAGGAATGTAAAAAGGCAGGAAGGCAGGAAGACAAAAAGGCAGGAAGTTAAAAAGGCAAGAAGGTAAAAAGGCAGGAAGGCAAAAAGGCAGGAAGGTAAAAAGGCAGGAAGGTAAAAAGGCAGGAAGGCAA
Organism: Drosophila incognita; assembly: GCA_035042225.1. Lineage (NCBI taxonomy): Eukaryota > Metazoa > Arthropoda > Insecta > Diptera > Drosophilidae > Drosophila > Drosophila incognita. The sequence goes on from JAWNLQ010000169.1 coordinate 22,071, forward strand.
TAAGGCAGGAAGGTAAAAAGGCAGGAAGGTAAAAAGGCAGGAAGGCAAAAAGGCAGGAAGGTAAAAAGGCAGGAAGGTAAAAAGGCAGGAAGGCAATAAGGCAGGAAGGTAAAAAGGCAGGAAGGCAGGAAGATAAAAAGGCAGGAAGGCAGGAAGGCAAAGAGGCAGGAAGACAAAAAGGCAGGAAGTTAAAAAGGCAGGAAGGCAAAAAGGCAGGAAGGCAAAAAGGCAGGAAGGTAAAAAGGCAGGAATGTAAAAAGGCAGGAGGCAGGAAGACAAAAAGGCAGGAAGTTAAAAAGGCAAGAAGGTAAAAAAGGCAGGAAGGCAAAAAGGCAGGAAGGTAAAAAGGCAGGAAGGTAAAAAGGCAGGAAGGCAATAAGGCAGGAAGGTAAAAAGGCAGGAAGGTAAAAAGACTTGAAGGCAGGAAGGCAATAAGGCAGGAAGGTAAAACGGCAGGAAGGTAAAAAGGCAGGAAGGCAGGAAGGCAAAAAGGCAGGAAGGTAAAAAGGCAGGAAGGTAAAAAGGCAGGAAGGCAAAAAGGCAGGAAGGTAAAAAGGCAGGAAGGCAAAAGGCAGGAAGGTAGGAAGGCAAAAAGGCAGGAAGGTAAAAATGCAGGAAGGCAGGAAGGCAAAATGGCAGGAAGGTAAAAAGGCAGGAAGGTACAAAGGCAGGAAGGTAAAAATGCAGGAAGGCAAAATGGCAAAAAGGCAGGAAGGCAAAAAGGCAGGAAGGTAAAAATGCAGGAAGGCATGAAGGTAAAATGGCAGCAAGGCAAAAAGGCAGGAAGGTAAAAAGGCAGGAAGGCAGGAAGGCAAAAAGGCAGGAAGGTAAAAAGGCAGGAAAGTAAAAAGGCAGGAAGGTAAAAAGGCAGGAAGGTAAAAATGAAGGAAGGCAGAAGGCAGGAAGGTAGGAAGGCAAAAAGGCAGGAAGGTAAAAAGGCAGGAAGGTAAAAAGGCAGGAAGGCAGGAAGGTAAAAAGGCAGGAAGGTAAAAAGGCAGGAAGGCAAAAAGGCAGGAAGGCAAAAAGGCAGGAAGGCAAAAAGGCAGGAAGGCAAAAAGGCAGGAAGGCAGGAAGGCAGGAAGGTAGAAAGGCAGGAAGGCAAAAAGGCAGGAAGGCAAAAAGGCAGGAAGGCAAAAAGGCAGGAAGGCAAAAAGGCAGGAAGGTAAAAAGGCAGGAAGGCAGGAATGTAAAAAGGCAGGAAAGCAGGAAGGCAAAAAGACAGGAAGGCAAAAAGGCAGGAAGGTAAAAAGGCAGGAAGGCAAAAAGGCAAAAAGGCAGAAAGGTAAAAAGGCAGGAAGGTAAAAAGGCAGGAAGGCAGGAAGATAAAAAGGCAGGAAGGCAGGAAGGCAAAAAGGCAGGACGGCAGGAAGGCAAAAAGGCAGGAAGGCAGGAAGACAAAAAGGCAGAAAGTTAAAAAGGCAGGAAGGCAAAAAGGCAGGAAGGTAAAAAGGCAGGAAGTTAAAAAGGCAGGAAGGCAGGAAGGTAAAAAGGCAGGAAGGCAGGACGATAAAAAGGCAGGAAGGCAGGAAGGCAAAAAGGCAGGACGGCAGGAAGGCAAAAAGGCAGGAAGGCAGGAAGACAAAAAGGCAGGAAGGCAAAAAGGCAGGAAGGCAAAAAGGCAGGAAGGTAAAAAGGCAGGAAGGTAAAAAGGCAGGAAGGCAATAAGGCAGGAAGGTAAAAAGGCAGGAAGGCAGGAAGGCAGGACGGCAGGAATGTAAAAAGGCAGGAAGGCAGGAAGACAAAAAGGCAGGAAGTTAAAAAGGCAAGAAGGTAAAAAGGCAAGAAGGTAAAAAGGCAGGAAGGCAAAAAGGCAGGAAGGTAAAAAGGCAGGAAGGTAAAAAGGCAGGAAGGCAATAAGGCAGGAAGGTAAAAAGGCACGAAGGCAGGAAGGCAATAAGGCAGGAAGGTAAAAAGGCAGGACGGTAAAAAGGCAGGAAGGCAGGAAGATAAAAAGGCAGGAAGGCAGGAAGGCAAAAAGGCAGGAAGACAAAAAGGCAGGAAGTTAAAAAGGCAGGAAGGCAAAAAGGCAAGAAGGCAAAAAGGCAGGAAGTTAAAAAGGCAAGAAGGTAAAAAGGCAGGAAGGCAAAAAGGCAGGAAGGTAAAAAGGCAGGAAGGCAATAAGGCAGGAAGGTAAAAAGGCAGGAAGGCAAAAAGGCAGGAAGGTAAAAAGGCAGGAAGGTAAAAAGGCAGGAAGGTAAAAAGGCAGGAAGTTAAAAAGGCAGGAAGGCAGGAAGGTAAAAAGGCAGGAAGGCAGGACGATAAAAAGGCAGGAAGGCAGGAAGGCAAAAAGGCAGGACGGCAGGAAGGCAAAAAGGCAGGAAGGCAGGAAGACAAAAAGGCAGGAAGGCAAAAAGGCAGGAAGGCAAAAAGGCAGGAAGGTAAAAAGGCAGGAAGGTAAAAAGGCAGGAAGGCAATAAGGCAGGAAGGTAAAAAGGCAGGAAGGCAGGAAGGCAGGACGGCAGGAATGTAAAAAGGCAGGAAGGCAGGAAGACAAAAAGGCAGGAAGTTAAAAAGGCAAGAAGGTAAAAAGGCAAGAAGGTAAAAAGGCAGGAAGGCAAAAAGGCAGGAAGGTAAAAAGGCAGGAAGGTAAAAAGGCAGGAAGGCAATAAGGCAGGAAGGTAAAAAGGCACGAAGGCAGGAAGGCAATAAGGCAGGAAGGTAAAAAGGCAGGACGGTAAAAAGGCAGGAAGGCAGGAAGATAAAAAGGCAGGAAGGCAGGAAGGCAAAAAGGCAGGAAGACAAAAAGGCAGGAAGTTAAAAAGGCAGGAAGGCAAAAAGGCAAGAAGGCAAAAAGGCAGGAAGTTAAAAAGGCAAGAAGGTAAAAAGGCAGGAAGGCAAAAAGGCAGGAAGGTAAAAAGGCAGGAAGGCAATAAGGCAGGAAGGTAAAAAGGCAGGAAGGCAAAAAGGCAGGAAGGTAAAAAGGCAGGAAGGTAAAAAGGCAGGAAGGTAAAAAGGCAATAAGGCAGGAAGGTAAAAAGGCAGGAAGGTAAAAAGGCAGGAAGGCAAAAAGGAAGGAAGGCAAAAAGGCAGGAAGGTAAAAGGCAGGAAGGTAAAAAGGCGGGAAGGCAGGAAGGTAAAAAGGCAGAAAGGTAAAAAGGCAGGAAGGTAAAAAGGCAGGAAGGCAAAAAGGCAGGAAGGCAGGAAGGTAAAAAGGCAGGAAGGCAAAAAGGAAGGAAGGCAAAAAGGCAGGAAGGTAAAAAGGCAGGAAGGTATAAAGGCGGGAAGGCATGAAGGCAAAAAGGCAGGAAGGTAAAAAGGCAGGAAGGCAGGAAGGCAAAAAGGAAGGAAGGCAAAAAGGCAGGAAGGTAAAAAGGCAGGAAGGTAAAAAGGCAGGAAGGCAAAAAGGCAGGAAGGTAAAAAGGCAGGAAGGTAAAAAGGTTAAAATGCAAGCAAGGTAAAGAGGTAAAAGTACAGGGAGGTAAAGATTAAAGAGGTAAAAATGCAGGGTGGTAAAGAGGTAAAAATGCATGGAGGTAAAGAGGTAAAAATGCAAGGAGGTAAAAAGGTAAAGAGGTAAAAATGCAAGGAGGTAAACAGGTAAATAGGTAAAAATGCAGGGTGGTAGAGAGGTAAAAATGCAGGTAGGTAAAGAGGTAAAAATTCAGGGAGGTAAAGATGTAAAAATGCAGGGAGGGAGAGGTAAAAATGCAAGGAGGTAATTAGGTAAAGAGGTAAAAATGCAAGGAGGTAAAGAGGTAAAAATGCAAGGAGGTAAAGATTAAAGAGGTAAAAATGCTGGGTGGTAAATAGGTAAAAACGCAGGGAGGTAAAGAGGTAAAAATGCTCTTTGCCTTTTTACCTCTTTACCTCTTTGCCTTTTAGGTAAAGAGGTAAAAATTCAGGAGGTAATTAGGTAAAGAGGTAAAAATGCAAGGAGGTAAAGAGGAAAAAATGCAAGAAGGTAAACAGTAAAGAGGTCTAAAGGGAGGTAAAGAGGTAAAAATTCAGGGAGGTAAAGATGTAAAAATGCAGGGAGGGAGAGGTAAAAATGCAAGGAGGTAATTAGGTAAAGAGGTAAAAATTCAGCGAGGTAAAGAGCTAAAAATGCAGTGTGGTAGAGAGGTAAAAATGCAGGTAGGTAAAGAGGTAAAAATTCAGGGAGGTAAAGATGTAAAAATGCAGGGAGGGAGAGGTAAAAATGCAAGGAGGTAATTAGGTAAAGAGGTAAAAATGCAAGGAGGTAAAGAGGAAAAAATGCAAGAAGGTAAACAGGTAAAGAGGTCTAAATGCAGGGAGGTAAAGAGGTAAAAATGCAAGGAGGTAAAGATTAAAGAGGTGCTGGGTGGTAAATAGGTAAAAACGCAGGGAGGTAAAGAGGTAAAAATGCTCTTTGCCTTTTTACCTCTTTACCTCTTTGCCTCTTTACCTCTTTGCCTCTTTTCCTCCCTGCCTCTTTACCTCTTTGCCTCTTTACCTCTTTGCCCTTTTACCTCTTTGCCTCATTACCTTATTACTCTTTGCTTTTTTACCTTTTTGCCCTTTTACCTCTTTACCTCTTTGCCCTGTTACCTCTTTGCCTCATTACCTTTTTACCTCTTTGCCTCTTTACCTCTTTGCGGACCACGCGCATCAATTTCAAACATTCAAACATACAAACGAAACACGTGCATCAAATCAAATTTGTCAAACATTGTAATTCATCAAACACATAAAACAAGCAACAATACTGTAAACTAAACATAAATATAATATATGCAATAGAGTAAATAGTGAATAAATACACAACCCATGAAGGAAAATAATGTAAAGCTATCGTGTTTTACATTAATTGAAATAAATCACCCCACAAAACAAAATAACTCAATTCAAATATAGGTGAGCGTGAAAAAGACGCTGTCCTCAAAACATTTGGTGACCCCGACGTGATTTTTGTTTTAATTTCTCTCATGTGTTGTGTCATGTAAAGTGCAAGTGAAACATGATTAACAATTTGGTTAATAATAAATCTAAGCGTCTTCTGCATAATTCGATGCAAAGACCAACAAACACGCTTGCACCACACACACACACATACATACATACAGTTTCGCTCTCATTTGAAGTGCCAGTGAAAGGTTATTAACTATCGTGCTTAATAATCAATCTAAGCGTCTTTTGCATAATCCGATGCAAAGACCAACAAATACGCTCGCACACATACTTACATTTTCGATCTCGTTTTCATTACGCGCGTCTTCTGCATAATTCGATGCAAAGACCAACACATACATTCGCACAGTTTCGCTCTCGTTTTCATTACGCGCGTGTACTCTTTTTTTATCTCCGCTTGCCCGCTCACATTCTTTCATTCGCATATGCTTGTAAATGGTACAGTTGACCACTTAACTGTAAATCGCCCAACAAATCATTAGTTGCGCTGTGTAAGAACTTTCGTGAACGCAGCGGTCAACCGGTACTCGCCGTTAATTTCGTTCGTCCGTTAATTCGCGAACCACCTACATTCAAACTTACAGTGGATCGCAGCTCAAGTCGACCAGTTTCAAGTGCTAATCGCGTGAGTCAATTGAAATGGCTGAAAGCGAATCAAATCCTAATGCGGCCCTTCCCTCTGCCTTGGACTTCTTCAAGGCAAAGGCAGAATCAGTAGCTCGGCAACTCAATGCATTAAATTTGTTTTTAACCAGTGAGCAGCTGATGCGTTTCAATGAAGCTGAGTTGCAGGCTAGACTGGATTTAAGCGGCAAAATGAGCTCCAACTTTGATGAAGCGCAATCCAAGCTTGAGAAGCTTAATCTTATGGAGCTGGCCACGGACGCAAGGTGGCAATTTGACCAAGTCAGCTGCGAGGTGACAGCCAAGCTTACTCATGAACTCGCCAATCTGCGTAAGGCTTCGATGCTCCATTCCGCACCAGTCCAGAGTAATACGAACGCTCCAAATGGTAGCTCAAGAAGCGCGGCGCGTCTCTCCAGATTACCACCATTTGAGCTTCCACGTTTCGGCGGTGCGTACATCGACTGGCCCGACTTCTTCGCCATGTATAATACCGTCGTAGGCCAAAATGAGGAAATAACGAAAGTGGAGAAATTTCAACATCTTCGCTCATGCCTAACTGGACCTGCGTTGGAAGCGATTCGCGCTTTTGAACCAACAGAGGACAACTACGACAAAGCCTTAGAATTGTTGGTAAATCGCTTTGACAACAAATTGCTGCATTTTCAGGCGCACATCCGGTCCATATTCAGGCTCGCAAGGGTGGACAAGGGGTCGGCCAGCAGTCTGCGTCAGTTGAGCGACAGCATCAATTCACATCTGCGCGCGTTGCACGCAGTGGCATCTGCTGACGCCGTCGCAGATGGCTTTCTGATTCATCTGACCACATCCAAATTGGATCAGGCCACACATGAAAAATGGGAGGAAGCACTGCCACTGAAAGGGCTACCAAAATGAACTGACATGGCCGCATTCTTGGATAGGAGATGCCGCATGATGGAAAATTTGGAATTTGCCACGGCAGCGCACACACCTGGCAAACACGTGGGAAACGCGTATGTAAAACACCGCAATGCACTCATTGTCAACAGCGCACAATCTTGTGTCATTTGCGAATCTGCTGATCATAATTTATTAAATTGTACACGATTCACCAATTTAACTCCCACCATTCGCTATACAGAAGCTGAAAGGCTGCACCTCTGCTTTAACTGCCTTCGCAAAGGGCATAGTCGACAGCAATGCAAGTCTGGTCACTGCAAACATTGCCAGCAGAAGCACCACTCATTGCTACATATGGACACAAGTTCGTCTACATCTCAGCTGCCCGACACAACGCGTGCTCAAGGCGCATCACTTGTTTCATTGTCCAAATCGCCACCTAGAGCCCTGAAACATCACGAGAACGACTACGTGCTGCTCGCAACGGCCATCATACTTGTCAGAAATCGATCTGGCACCTTCGTACCTTGCAGAGCTCTGCTGGACTCAGCATCGCAGCTCAACTTAGTCACCACTCGTCTCGTCAACCAGCTTCAGTTGGGACCACGCCGCTCGAATATGTTGGTATCAGGCATAGGCGAATCTTCTCTCTCGCTCAACAAAGCAGCTGACATTGTGACACAATCAGCTACTGGCTCATATCAAGTATCATTTTCTGCAGTCGTAACGCAAAAGATAATTGACTATCAGCCTCACTTCGATATAAATACCACAGGATGGAAAATACCCAAGAAATGCCACCGCTGACCCGCTCTTCTACAAAGGTCAAAGGATCGATATGCTGATTGGCGCTGGCATATTTTTCGACTTGCTTTGCGTTGGGCAAATTCGTCTGGCAAATCATTTACCCACGCTTCAGAAGACCAAATTAGGCTGGGTAGTTTCTGGAGGCTGTGCTATTCCCAACCACTCATCCCTAGCTGCTCCGATCAAGCATTCGGACACTATTGAAGAAGTTGCTGAAATTCGTCAGCAGGTCAAGAAACCGCCAAAAAGGAGGAACAACAACAGTTGGCTTCAATCGCCACTTTACCCTCCAGCAGCAGCAAGAAATCAACTAAAGAACCCAGCAACAATAAGCGCGAGAAGGAGAATCTTGCGCCCAGGGAAACCCATGCAGCAGCAACAGCATCGAAGCCAAAAACTGCCGGTTCAGCAAGCAGCAGCAGTAGCAAACTGCAGCCGGGTTAGCAATGAATCTGTTACCAACAGTGCCACACGCAAGGAGGCTGCGGGCAACACACATAAATCAAACACCAGCTCAGCGGCTGGCGCAACACAAGCCACCAAGCGGAGCGAAGTCGATGGCTGGAAGGAGTTGGTGCGCAAAGGTAGCACCCAACAAACAACTATTGTGGGCGGCTCCTCCTCTTCCTCATCGGGCGCTGCATTGCTGCAACATCTGCCAGCGAGCGCTAATCAGCATCATCTCAGCCAGACACATCATTTGGCTGCATACAACAAACCAACACCACTTCTATAGCGACGTTGGAAAATCGGTCCTCACATTTCACGAGCTTCGTACTCCTGTATGCAAAATTTCCGCAATGTTGAACTCACGACCTCTTTGTCCCATTTCAGAAAACGCAAGCGATCTAGAAGTTCTCACTCCTGGGCATTTCCTGATTGGAACTATATACGTCAATCATACACTCAACGGGCACGCTTAGCTCAGCGCTGGCCAGCTTCACCACATCATGTTCCTGCACCATGCTGGTGTCCAAGGCGACTGGTGTGCCGGTGTCAATCGCCTCATCGTCATCCACATCATGTTCCTGCACCATGCTGGTGTCCAAGGCGACTGGTGTGCCGATGTCAACTGCCTCATCGTCGTCCACATCATGTTCCTGCACCATGCTGGTGTCCAAGGCGACTGGTGTGCCAATGTCAATTGCCTCATCGTCGGCGCTGGGTGGCTCCACAATAATTCGCAGTACGCGAAGTCATCATCATCACCATCATCAACAACAGCAACAGCACCTGAATCAAAATCATAATCATAGCCACAGCCAGAGCCACAATCATAATAGCCACAATCGAAGAACCAGACATAACATATCTCTGGAAAGGACGGCGTTTCGCGAGCTGCAATAATCAAACCTGCAGCTGGCACCCTCAAAGGAGCCGTTGGCAGGATCGCTGTTCTGCCCCCTTGGAACCAAATCGGTTGAAACCCTTGCGCTTTCAACGGGGGGAGTATGTCGGAGGCAGCAGCAGCCAACAACCAATTAATTATAAGTATCGATAAGTAACGTAGCTTCGTAACGTTATCGCTTGCCCATCGCTAATCTTTGTCTTTGCATTCTTTTGTATTCGCCTTGCACATGCAAGCTCATCTAACTCACTCTCGATTTAGCACTCGTCGATCGTGCATGGGCAAGCGGAGCACGCGCATCAATTTCAAACATTCAAACATACAAACGAAACAGGTGCATCAAATCAAATTTGTCAAACATTGTAATTCATCAAACACATAAAACAAGCAACAATACTGTAAACTAAACATAAATATAATATATGCAATAGAGTAAATAGTGAATAAATACACAACCCATGAAGGAAAATAATGTAAAGCTATCGTGTTTTACATTAATTGAAATAAATCACCCCACAAAACAAAATAACTCAATTCAAATATAGGTGAGCGTGAAAAAGACGCTGTCCTCAAAACAACCTCTTTGCCTCTTTACCTTTTTACCACTTTGCCTCTTTACCTCTTTACATCTTTGCCCTTTTACCTCTTTACTTCTTTGCCTCTTTACCTCTTTGCCCCTTTTCCTCCCTGCCTCATTACCTTTTTACCTCTTTACCTCTTTGCCTCTGATCTTGATATCTTGAGCAAGAGAGAAAGATATTGATATATATTGATATTTAACAATATATAATTTGAATGTAGTTAATAACAAATTCACACTGCATAGTCCTGCAGCAGCGCATTTGCTGCCTGCTTCAGCAACAAAAAAAAAAGAAAAATATACGACGCGTTCGAGAAGCTCATTCGACGATGCTTTTTCGTGGAAATGCGACTTACAATTGAGGAAAATACGAGCAATGTGCGTGGGTTGCCACATAGTGGCAATCTTTTTTTTTATTCAGCCACAATAACGATATGGTAGAACTACACATTAAACGCATATTGTTTTGCACAAAATGAACATTATATTACGTGCCAGATATAAAATTTATATTATTTGCGCAAATTTGTATTAAGCCGCATATATACAATACATGAGCTGATGAAGTCACTAAATAGCTCTTAAATATTTTGAATATGTTGCTTGGCAACGTCTGGCAACGCCAAGCTTGACATAACAACTGGCTTGCTTGTGTGTGCGTATCGTTCTCAGGATAGCAAAATTAGCCTTGCCTGCTTCTCAACTGCGCAAATTCATTTTTATTTCTTCTCTGCACTTGCAGTTCAGCATGGTCACAACATTCTGGTGTGTTCTTTTGTTATTATTTCTATTTGTTCACTTTCGTTAGTGATATCTTGAACTTGTTTTTGAGTATACCTGGCTTTGTAATTCCCGAAATGGGAAGGGTATATGTTTTGAATTTTTGCTGTTGTCAAGTTGTTTGTGTGGGTATAAATACATTCAATGTTTGATAGATAGATCAACAGCAACCGCTGCGGCGTTTTCATTACCAGGCCCATTACCAGGCATATCCGCATCAGAATTGTTGTCATTATCTTCGATAATCGGGGCGTCGCCATCGCCCATAGCATTCTCGTCCGGGCCGGTATTGTTGCCGTTGGCGGACGCATCGTCAGATGTGACAGCGGCGGTGCTAGGTGTACACCCACGTTGTCATCCTGAGCGGCATCGACATCGTAAGGAGTTAGCGCGCGACGCGCGGTATTTGTACTCTGGCGTGTAGTGCGTGGCATCTTCAATCCCAAAGCTTGGTTATGGCTGCAATGGTAGTTTCGCGTTATGTCGAAAAAGTCTACAATGGCTGCACACGTGCTGTGCTCTCTCCAATAGGTCGCAAATAATTAAGGGGAGACAGCGGGTGCAGGACGCTCGACCACCTCAGGCTTGGTCTTCGTCAATGGTTTGTTTAAGCATTTTGGGCACCTCCATTTTCCGGCAGATACGCGCCTCGAGCTGTGCGGCTTCGCGGACAAACAGCCAATGTCCCCTGTAAAACATAAAAACAAAAAAATCACTATTGTAGTTGAAGCACACATACACTACTACTACTAATACTACTACATTTTTATGCAAACCGTTTTTTAGTTGGTTTTTATTTGCTACTCACATTTGCTGTAGCAAGTACTGTATTCGATTAAGGGTGTCTTAAAGCGGTCGCGCGCCTTCAGCGATGTTGCATTCACGCCTGCGCTGTTTTCCATATTTCCTGCTCTCTTGGGCATGGCGACAAGTTATATTTATATTTGGAAAAACGTATATGTATATACATACTACAGTATCATCGTTGTCGAATATATCGATAGGTTTATACAACAAATAAAATAATTAATAAATAAGCAAATAAAAATACAACTGGAACAAAACAAGATCCAATGAGTGCAATCCACAAAAACCGGTAAACGATTCGGAGCATCCCAAAATGCAAATGAGTTTGTTCCTCCCCCCACACAACGATTAATGACCGCCAATTCGCACGAAGGCTCAGCTGATCGTCCCTAACCTAACCTGTGTCAGTGAAGTGCCGTTCCTCGTTATGCACTGAAAATAGGACAAAGAGGAACCATTTAATCTAAAAAATGAATGTCTGAGGCGTCAACTATTGTGGGTTGGTATTCGTAACCGAGCAATAAGTACACCCCCACCACACCGGGGAGTCCGATCTTTTCTATAGATAGAATCTAGAATGTCGGGCCTTTGTGTTTACATTTTTATAGGCTTAAAAGAACACCAGTCTTAGTCGTTTAGAGCCATATCTGCAAATCTAGTCAGCATTTGGAATTTGAGCTCGTCGTAGTGTGAATGTCCGTAAGGTCGCGGATAGGGAAATACCAGCGAGAAGTCGAGCATCGCCAATTTGTCATCGCTTATGTCGTGTTCCAAAATGGTCATCACATGCAAGGGCTTAGCCCCGTGATCGGTGATGCCCCATTGTGAATGCAATGTTTCCAGATTCGCAAACCACACCGTCAAAGGCCGCTCTATCCGAGGTTTTTCGCAGAATTTCATTAAACACAACTGCACGGGAGACAAGCCGTTTCCACTGCCAGCCATTCTGAAATATAAAAAACTATTTTTGGTATGTTGGGATGCTCCGAATCGTCTCCCGGTTTTCGTGGATTCCACTCCTTGGTTGTTGTTTTCTTCGATCTCTTCCTTGGTGGCGGCGTTGGTTTATTTCGCCTGCTGTTGCCGCTGGTTTGCTTGTTTGTTATTATTTTTGTATTTATTACTTATTTTAATTTTTTCATAAATAATTTTCTTTTATTCGGGTGAATAAAGTCAACAATGGTATTCGACGATCCTGGAATTGGAGGATCGGAAGGTTTAGTTATCTCCTCTAATATCTGCTCATCCGACTCGTTCTTTTGAATTGGAAGATCGGAATTATCAGTCATGTCTTCATCTTCGTTCGCAGAGAGCGACTGCGAGAAATCATCCTGCCAAGGTTGCTGATGTTGTTGGGAGTTCCGCTTGGTTGATTGCGCACCAAACACACGAATTCTATATCAGATATTGATGTGACACCCGGAATGTTGCCGTTGCTGCTGTTGGGCGGCGAGGTGCTCATATTTGCTTCACTGCCTCGTATTACAGTTATTGCTGTTGTTGTTGCAGCCTGTTCTCGGCTGTTTACGGTTTGTTGTTGTTATGTGTTTCACGTTTCAAGCGACGAAAGCGACTCACAATTTATGGCAAAATTCTATTGCTTTGAAAACATATATTTGTAGTTGAATAATGTTCACTTGACTCTGCATTTATGTTTTACAACTGCTAATTGACAGCTTAACTGTTGTAATTTTCTTACTGGTCAGTTTTACAGCGTTAATAAATAAGAAGACGATACTCTGCACTTTATGTTGGATATTTATTGGAACAACGATTTTGCTTGCAAATTTTCAATATGTTTATTAAATTTACTATTTTCATATTTTAAGTTTATGTTAAATTTTTAATCTGTTCATAGGTCTTATTGTTGTATTAGCTCTTCTTGCAGGTGTTTTGCCGGCAATCTTGCCGGCGTCGGTCTTCTTTGGTTTCATTTTTGGCTACTTTTTTTTTGTTTTTATGCACTTATTTCATTTGATAGTTTTTTCTTGTAGTAATTTTTAAGATGTTTGGTGTACATCTTAAACAGTTTTAGTATTAGATTAATACGCAAACAGTAGTTTTTATTAGGAGAGTATTATTATTTGTTGTATTGGAAGTCTCAGTTACTTGATTAATATTGACATTTGCCTTATAATCTTTAATTTTACGTTGTTCACCACCCATTTTGAAATGCATTTTTTTATTGTTTTGAGGGGTTCATTAGTAAAATAAGCGAACAAAGGAAATTTCATGAAACTAGCACATTAGCAGCACAATTAACATTTTGTATTTTATTGTCTTCTTCTCCTGGCAGGGTTTAAACAGAGTGTCCCAATGCTTTGGTCACATAAGTGTCTCTCGTTCAAAGACAGCGGTATGCTTATACAAGCTTCTGAGTGCGTATGCTACACAATATGAACTTGCAAGCACTCTTCTGAGAGGCTGCCTCAGCCAAGAATTAACTTAATAAACTGATTAGCAATAAGATGAGTTAAGAAGTTGTTGCATTCGTCGTGGAGTAGCGACAGCGCCAATCGAATACCGCCACAAATTTTTTTTTGCGACTACAAACCTCCCATTATATTTTTTGTGTTGCCTACTTCAGGGGATTGGTTTTGATGTAAATTTATCTTACAATTCTCAAATGGTTTAAGCACAAATCTATAGGCATGCTAGATGCAGCTAACGCGCGAGGCCGAAAAAAGAAAAAAAAAGGGGCGGGAAAAAAGGCGGAAAAAAGGCTACTGAATTGCTTTTCCATTCCACTTACATGGAGGTTAAATTTAAAAGCTACATGTTATTATGATTTTTTTTGTTACAGCTAAGTGATAGATATTAAATTAATAATATATGTAAATAAAATATAGTAAAATTATGAAACGAGAGTAGATTCGTTTGGAGGGGAGAATCGCCGGGAGTATGGAGTAAATTAATCGCCAATTCCAATAAGAGGGCGATGAACCCACAAAAATCACATTGGTTCATTGCAGGAAGGGCGGGTACGTCTCGCCCACACCGCTGTTAACAGCTGATAACAATCGATCATGGTTGCATTCTCGTTGATCACCGCTGGCATTGGCGCGAGTGTCCGAATATTTAAATGCAATTTTGAATTTGGCATTCAATGGACTATGGGGCCATTACATCTTATACATAATGTTGCTGGCTGGCGGAGATAAGCCACAATGGCGTAGTCAGATTTTTGTAAAGGGGAAATTCAAATTTCATTATCTAAGCCAATTTGCTTGTATATATATAAAGTTCACATGTTGTGTTGGGTGAAGAAGGGATGGCAGCTGTCCCCTGTCCACATATATATTCGTGTATTCCAAATCATTGTTTAAAACATAGATTCCACATTTATTGTCAAATTTGCATATTATTCTTTTGATCTTTTGTGGTTAGAACAGGTACGAAATCCTCCAGGTTTTCACCGCCGTTGGCATTGGTAAATCAGTCGGCTGCTCCTGCTGATTCTCCTCATTCTCCTTGTTCTCCGTTGAGCGGGAGACCGCGGGTGCAGGACGCTCGACCACCTCAGGCTCGGTCTCCGTCAATGGTGTGTTTAAGCATTTTGGGCACCTCCATTTTCCGGCAGATACGCGCCTCGAGCTGTGCGGCTTCGCGGACAAACAGCTAATGTCCCCTGTAAAACATAAAAACAAAAAAAGCACAATTGTAGTTGAAACACACATACACTACTACTACTAATACTACTACATTTTTATGCAAACCGTTTTTTAGTTTGTTTTTATTTGCTACTCACATTTGCTGTAGCAAGTACTGCATTCGATTAAGGGTGCCCTAAAGCGGTCGCGCGCATTCAGCGATGTTGCATTCACGCCTGCGCTGTTTTCCATATTTCCTGCTCTCTTGGGCATGGCGACAAGTTATATTTATATATGGAAAAACGTACAGTATCATCGTTGTCGAATATATCGATAGGTTTATACAACAAATAAAATAATTAATAAATAAGCTCCTGCTGGCGTTTGTTCGGCGCGTTTTCGTGCTAATGCAGTTCTTGCTTTTGCACGAACTGCTTCCTCCTCTGCTTCTACTGCCGCATTTGCATCTGCTGCTGCTACCGCTAGTGCACACACACAAAATGTTGCACTGCCAGGGGAACAGTCCGACTCAGCGATTTGCTGCGATTTGCGCCAACCCAGGCAAAACAGCCACCACCGTCAGCACCACCACCATCAGCAAACTCTGTGCAAGGCCCACCATCGACTGTCCGCCGCATCGCCCACCCACTGGGCAGGGATCTATGGCAATGCTGTCGGTGTCCTGAATAATTGCGTTGGCTTCAGATAATATTACAATCCTTCGATATCTTGTAGCTGTTTTTCAAGTTTTGCCATTGCTGTAGTGACGATTTTTGTGCATATTTTTTTTTTAGCTAACGCGGCCCAGGCTTCTATTGATTCTCTTTCGGTGTCTTACAGCGTGTCGTTTTGCCCCTCTCATTCTCTCTTTTACGCGTTCGTTCATCGCTCTGAATATCTGCAGCCAATTTTTCATCTTCTTTTCTTGTATCTATGGCTGCGCGGCCCTCGGTCATATCATTCGATTATTCATTTTTTTTCAACTACGTAAAAGTATTTATGCTTGACTGTCAATGGTTGCTTTGAGAATGACAATGAAATATGTCAGCTGGTCGGCAGTGTAACCAAACTGAGTTTGACAGCAAATACAAATACAATATGGGCAACTCTGTGTGTTTTTTAATTATTGCGCAATTGCTGCCCGCCTTTGTTTTGGTTATATTGTAGTAAATAATAAACTTAGTAAATGTCGCTTATAAATATATGCCCTCATAATAATAATGGGTTTATAAAAAATGTATTATTTTCTAACAACTTTGCGATTTTTTCTAATTCTATTTCTGACAAAATTATAGAATTTATTGTGTTTGTTTTTGCCCAGTGTATGGCGTAGATGAGATTATTTAATTCTTCTTTAAACATTTGTATCTTAAGTTTTAGTAGTGTTGCATTCTCATCTTCGATATTTTTGTTGTTACTAGTCTCTTAGTATTTTAATTGTTCTTATGGTTAGTTCGTTCATTCTATTGCTTAGTATTTTATTTATTACAAGCTGTCTATTGCTATTTTCCACTTGCTCGTCTGTTGTTGAAAATAGAGTCTCTCTTATGTTTCACCTTATTTCTGACTTTGTTTCTATTTTCCCCAAGTTCTTGGGGATTGCTAGTGTCTCGGGTTCCGAAAAATATGTCTATTGGTTTTTCATTCACGGTGGAATGTATGGATTGGCTGTATAGCTGAACAGATTTGAATATTAGGTCCCCGAAGTTCGATATTCTCCCGTCTTTCTTAACGCATCTCATTATTTCGGTTAATGTTGAATGGAATCTTTCAACTTGCCCGTTACTGATTGAATTGTATGGCGGTGTCGCCAAATGAATCTTAGACTGTTTATTTACCTATCGGTAAACGAATGAATGTTATTTACCACTTGGTAAAAAAAGTGACTGAATGTATTTATTTAAAAGGTCGGGGTCACCAAATGAATAAGAAGTGTGGATTTTTGGAAGTGTGTGTAATTATGCACAATTAATTACATATTGTTTTTATTTGTATATAGAATCAAAATTATTTTGAATCTAAATTGTTTTGCCAAAGTGAAGAAAATTACAGCTTGTTCAGATTGCAGAAGGCCGCTGCGACAATCAGCATTTCGTTGAGGTGCTCCATAAGCCACGTTTGCTGCAACGCAGAATGATCGAGTATCTTAACTTCACGAAGCTTATCGGTTGCTTCCAGCAGCTTTGTGCGACTGATGGGATCATTGGTGGGCATTATCTGCAGCGGCCGTTTCGGCTCAGCATCTTCATCTTCGTCCATCTCATTGGCCGAGCGTTTGACTGCCCTGCCTGGTTCCGCTACCAGCGTTAGATATTTGTGTATTATGTTTTTCAATTTGCTCGCCTCAATCAGTTGCAGATCATCGCAGCCGCCACGAAAGGCATCAGACACAAAGCTGATAATACTATTTGAATTGACGCAGAGTAGAAACTTGTAGGTTGCGTAACCGAAGCCTTTTATTCACATCCGTCTCGACGCACTGAATCAACGAACGGACTTGCAAAAGGATGTCACTGTATTCCTATGGCACAGATTTGGGGTACTCCGAAGAACGCTTTGCATCTGGCCAACGAATGAGCCAGCCTTGCCAGGGTGCGTTGAAGTCGCGCATCTCGAAGTACTGATCGAGCAACGGGAAGGGCTTTGTGATTCCCGAAATGGGAAGGGTATATGTTTTGAATTTTTGCTGTTGTCAAGTTGTTTGTGTGGGTATGAATACATTCAATGTTTGATAGATAGATCAACAGCAACCGCTGCGGCGTTTTCATTACCAGGCTTATCCGCATCAGAATAGTTGTCATTATCTTCAATAATCGCGGCGTCGCCATCGCCCATAGCATTCTCGTCCGGGCCGGTATTGTTGCCGTTGACGGACGCATCGTCAGCTGTGACAGCGGCGGTGCTAGGTGTACACCCACGTTGTCATCCTGAGCGGCATCGACATCGTAAGGAGTTAGCGCGCGACGCGCGGTATTTGTACTCTGGCGTGTAGTGCGTGGCATCTTCAATCCCAAAGCTTGGTTATGGCTGCAATGGTAGTTTCGCGTTATGTCGAAAAAGTCCACAATGGCTGCACACGTGCTGTGCTTTCTCCAATAGGTCGCAAATAATTAAGGTGGAGACAGCGGGTGCAGGACGCTCGACCACCTCAGGCTCGGTCTTCGTCAATGGTTTGTTTAAGCATTTTGGGCACCTCCATTTTCCGGCAGATACGCAGCTGTAGCTGTGCGGCTTCGCGGACAAACAGCTAATGTCCCCTGTAAAACAAACAAACAAAAAAAGCACAATTGTAGTTGAAACACACATACACTCCTACTACTAATACTACTACATTTTTATGCAAACCGTTTTTTAGTTGGTTTTTATTTGCTACTCACATTTGCTGTAGCAAGTACTGTATTCGATTAAGAGTGTCTTAAAGCGGTCGCGCGCCTTGAGCGATGTTGCATTCACGCCTGCGCTGTTTTCCATATTTCCTGCTCTCTTGGGCAT
Source organism: Drosophila incognita (assembly GCA_035042225.1). Classification (NCBI taxonomy): domain Eukaryota; kingdom Metazoa; phylum Arthropoda; class Insecta; order Diptera; family Drosophilidae; genus Drosophila; species Drosophila incognita. The sequence goes on from JAWNLQ010000169.1 coordinate 39,850, forward strand.
GGCGACAAGTTATATTTATATATGGAAAAACGTACAGTATCATCGTTATCGAATATATCGATAGGTTTATACAACAAATAAAATAATTAATAAATAAGCAAATAAAAATACAACTGGAACAAAACAAGATCCAATTAGTGCAATCCACAAAAACCGGTAAACGATTCGGAGCATCCCAAAATGCAAATGAGTTTGTTCCTCCCCCCACACAACGATTAATGACCGCCAATTCGCACGAAGGCTCAGCTGATCGTCCCTAACCTAACCTGTGTCAGTGAAGTGCCGTTCCTCGTTATGCACTGAAAATAGGACAAAGAGGAACCATTTAATCTAAAAAATGAATGTCTGAGGCGTCAACTATTGTGGGTTGGTATTCGTAACCGAGCAATAAGTACACCCCCACCACACCGGGGAGTCCGATCTTTTCTATAGATAGAATCTAGAATGTCGGGCCTTTGTGTTTACATTTTTATAGGCTTAAAAGAACACCAGTCTTAGTCGTTTAGAGCCATATCTGCAAATCTAGTCAGCATTTGGAATTTGAGCTCGTCGTAGTGTGAATGTCCGTAAGGTCGCGGATAGGGAAATACCAGCGAGAAGTCGACCATCGCCAATTTGTCATCGCTTATGTCGTGTTCCAAAATGGTCATCACATGCAAGGCCTTAGCCCCGTGATCGGTGATGCCCCATTGTGAATGCAATGTTTCCAGATTCGCAAACCACACCATCAAAGGCCGCTCTATCCGAGGTTTTTCGCAGAATTTCATTAAACACAACTGCACAGGAGACAAGCCGTTTCCACTGCCAGCCATTCTGAAATATAAAAAACTATTTTTGGTATGTTGGGATGCTCCGAATCGTCTCCCGGTTTTCGTGGATTCCACTCCTTGGTTGTTGTTTTCTTCGATCTCTTCCTTGGTGGCGGCGTTGGTTTATTTCGCCTGCTGTTGCCGCTGGTTTGCTTGTTTGTTATTATTTTTGTATTTATTACTTATTTTAATTTTTTCATAAATAATTTTCTTTTATTCGGGTGAATAAAGTCAACAATGGTATTCGACGATCCTGGAATTGGAGGATCGGAAGGTTTAGTTATCTCCTCTAATATCTGCTCATGCGACTCGTTCTTTTGAATTGGAAGATCGGAATTATCAGTCATGTCTTCATCTTCGTTCGCAGAGAGCGACTGCGAGAAATCATCCTGCCAAGGTTGCTGATGTTGTTGGGAGTTCCGCTTGGTTGATTGCGCACCAAACACACGAATTCTATATCAGATATTGATGTGACACCCGGAATGTTGCCGTTGCTGCTGTTGGGCGGCGAGGTGCTCATATTTGCTTCACTGCCTCGTATTACAGTTATTGCTGTTGTTGTTGCAGCCTGTTCTCGGCTGTTTACGGTTTGTTGTTGTTATATGTTTCACGTTTCAAGCGACGAAAGCCACTCACAATTTATGGCAAAATTCTATTGCTTTGAAAACATATATTTGTAGTTGAATAATGTTCACTTGACTCTGCATTTATGTTTTACAACTGCTAATTGACAGCTTAACTGTTGTAATTTTCTTACTGGTCAGTTTTACAGTGTTAATAAATAAGAAGACGATACTCTGCACTTTATGTTGGATATTTATTGGAACAACGATTTTGCTTGCAAATTTTCAATATGTTTATTAAATTTACTATTTTCATATTTTAAGTTTATGTTAAATTTTTAATCTGTTCATAGGTCTTATTGTTGTATTAGCTCTTCTTGCAGGTGTTTTGCCGGCAATCTTGCCGGCGTCGGTCTTCTTTGGTTTCATTTTTGGGTAGTTTTTTTGTTGTAGTTTTTTTGTTGTGACCAATAAATTTATATATATATATACATATATATATAGCAAACTGGTCCCGTAACTACTGAGATTACACAGCGTTGCCAAAGTGTTGGATTTTATCATAGAGCCTAACCCAACATCTGCCATTATCTATTCAAAATAGCTAAGAAACAGTAACTTTAATAGACTAGACGTATATATATATATATATATAGAATTAATATTTTAATCAAAATTTCTTCGTATTCATTCAGATCTCCTGAAATTGTGATTGATTAGCAAAACACATTTTAAGTTTATAATTTGCTTAAACAGTGATTTTCAGTCTGTATATATACATATATATATACTTAAGAAGTGCATATCATTTCTAATTTATATATACATATATAGACATATGTATATATATATAAGTATAGTTAGTAAGTGTACAGCATTTTTGACATATTTAAATTTGCTTTATCAGTTCTATATGTAAAGTTTAAGTTGCTAACCAAATAATATATTTGACCAGTTAGATCTATATATATATATATATATATATATAAAGCTCTTCCAACAACCCTAAGTGCTGCACGAATATGGGAATCTTTGTCGGTTTGAGGGCTCTTAAGAAATGTTTCCCTAAGTTACTACGTCATTTCCTGGCCAAGGCGACACAATGTGTGTGCTTTGAGGATTGTTTCTCAGGATCACAAAATCGAGTCGATTAATTAAAAACATCTTCAGTACATAAAAGATTTTAACTGAAAAAGTATTCCATAATATATTCTAAGACTTAGTTTGCAAATAAAAATGGTCAAATCTCCAAAATCGTTAAAAACTTTTTTTCTTTGATTAAAATGATATCTAATACGGTCAAATTTACCTATATATAAATATATATCTTTTTGTATATATTGACTGATCATTTCTATTAGACAAACAAAAACGAAACCTAAAAAAAAACTAAAAATTAACAACTAAAAACTGTTTACATGTATGTAACTATATTTTGAATTGTAAATTGATTACTCTTCGGAATCAACATAGTGATTTTTCGCAAGCTCCATGCGAAGTTTTTGGACTGAGGAAACTTCCGATGCTTTTATTGCGACAGCTTGAGATTTGGCGTCTTCTGCTTCCTTTTCTTTACGCTGTGCAACTTCCGAAGCTGCAGCAGCAGCTTGGGAGGCTACCACTAATGCAGCTATTGCCGCAGCTTCATCAGCCTTTGCAGCAGTAGCCTCTCCTTCTTTCACTGCGGCAGTTTCTGCAGCTTTGTCACTGCGCACAGTGCCCCTTTGTGTTTTACCGGCAACCTCCTTTTCTAGCTCCTCCACTAGCTTCGTCGTGTTCTTACAACCTGCAGACTGGCAATTTGTAGCTATGGTGTATGGTGTATAGTGTTTGCAGGACTTACCAAGGCACTCGCAGAGAGTTGAACAGGCTTTCATCATTTTAAAACAGGTGCAATTGTTATTAATACATTGCGTTCGGTTGCATGAGCAACTATTGACCAGCGACTGCTCTGCCTCACTATCCATTGTAGATAATTTTTTTTTTTGTTTTGATATTTTCTGTTGAACAAAATTCAAGCAAATGACTACATTCAGAGCAAATGTCATAAAGAAAAGTCGGCTTCGAAAGCGGAACTTTCAAATTTTTGTTTGTTCCTTTTCGATGTTTCATTTTGACAAATGACAGCCGCTTTTCGTTCGCAGAGAGCGACTGCGAGAAATCATCCTGCCAAGGTTGCTGATGTTGTTGGGAGTTCCGCTTGGTTGATTGCGCACCAAACACACGAATTCTATATCAGATATTGATGTGACACCCGGAATGTTGCCGTTGCTGCTGTTGGGCGGCGAGGTGCTCATATTTGCTTCACTGCCTCGTATTACAGTTATTGCTGTTGTTGTTGCAGCCTGTTCTCGGCTGTTTACGGTTTGTTGTTGTTATATGTTTCACGTTTCAAGCGACGAAAGCCACTCACAATTTATGGCAAAATTCTATTGCTTTGAAAACATATATTTGTAGTTGAATAATGTTCACTTGACTCTGCATTTATTTTACAACTGCTAATTGGCAGCTTAACTGTTGTAATTTTCTTACTGGTCAGTTTTACAGCGTTAATAAATAAGAAGACGATACTCTGCAGTTTATGTTGGATATTTATTGGAACAACGATTTTGCTTGCATATTTTCAATATTGTAACGAACCTCGTTGGCTTAGCCGGGCTAAAGCTCAGTCGAGCTGTGAGTTCGTGCAACAAATTTGTAAAACTGGTTGCGACGTGATAACCAATAACACAATTATTTTATATTAAATTACTTTGTATGGTTTTATTTAATTAATTAATTAGAACACAATTTATAATTTAGTAATGTCTGGATTTGTTCCTTGTGGCCACTTGCTGAAGCCTTGGTTTGTTTCAGTACGTGGATCCTGTTCGGGGAAGTTGGTTCAAGGCACCCCGTACACCAGTTACGCCAGTCCGCGGCTTCGCGACGGGTCAACAGCTTTTCATACGGCTCCGTTTGATCAAACGGATTTCGCGCGTATACTGTCAACTCCAGGCAGGTTATCGCACGCTTGGCTTGTCACTGTGTAGGCCTCGCCTCGTGGCACAACTTGAACGTAGCAAGGATCCACTACTTTAACCTTCAAGGACCTCAGTGTCCTGGATTCCAACAGCCTTTTCTCGCTGTTGGTTTTATTTGTCGCACTCGCGTTGATCTTATTGGCAGCTCGTGCTGACGAAAGGTGATTTTCTTGTTGGGCAGCGTGTCTCCGTTGCACTTGGTATTAAAGTCGCTCTGTCGTTCGACAGAGGTTCTGCTCCGCGTCTCGGATTTCACTCGAACTGTCACTCTGCAACTCTCTCTGCAACCGACTGTCCAACTGCCTGTTGCGGCGCTCCTTTTATAGGCCGGTTCGCGGCCTTTTGTCGGGACTGTACCAGAAATCACGTGATCGTCTCGGTGGCGTGATTTCTGGTACAGTCCCGACAAAAGGCCGTGAACCGGCGAACCAGAAATCACGTGATCGTCTCGGTGGCGTGATTTCTGGTAATTTTCCACTGCCATTTCGCTGTTGCCAACCTATGCCTGCCGATAGTGTGAGTATGGATGGATATATTGTACCATCCACACTCCTCACACCATAACGGCACATGTCTCGGTGGACATGTGTGGCAGACACGCTCAAATGGCTGACAACATGCGCACGAAAGAGAGAGGGCGAAAGAGAGCGAATTCGCCGCAACTGCAAACAGAGCCGGACTTTGGTCTGATGTGCAGCTGCTGTGAGGGGCGCATATAGCACAAACAAATATATAAACCTATATATTTATATGCGGTCGCTATATGGCTCCTCACAATATGTTTATTAAATCTAGTATTTTCATACCTTAAATTTATGTCAAATTTCTAATCTGTTCATAGGGCTGATTGTTGTATTAGCTCTTCTTGCGTCGGCGTCGGTCTTCTTTGGTTTCATTTTTGGCTACTTTTTTTTTGTTTTTATGCACTTATTTCATTTGATAGTTTTTTCTTGTAGTAATTTTTAAGATGTTTGATGTACATCCTAAACAGTTTTAGTATTAGATTGATACGCAAACAGTAATTATTTTTAGGAGAGTTTTATTATTTGTTGTATTGGAAGTCTCAGTTACTTTATTAATATTGACATTTGCCTTATAATCTTTAGTTTTACGTAGTTCACCACCCATTTTGAAATGAATTTTATTTATTGTTTTGAGGGGTTCATTAGTAAAATAAGCGAACAAAGGAAATTTCATGAAACTAGCACATTAGCAGCACAATTAACATTTTGTATTTTATTGTCTTCTGCTCCTGGCAGGATTTAAATAGAGTGTCCCAATGCTTGGGTCACTAAAGTGTCTCTCGTTCAAAGACGGTATGCTTATACAAGCTTCTGAGTGCGTATGCTACACAATATGAACTTGCAAGCACTCTTCTGACAGGCTGCCTCAGCCAAGAATTAACTTAATAAACTGATTAGCAATGAGCTGAGTTAAGAAGTTGTTGCATTCGTCGTGGAGTAGCGACAGCGCCAATCGAATACCGCCACAAATTTTTTTTTGCGATTACAAACCTCCCATTATATTTTTTGTGTTGCCTACTTCAGGGGATTTGCTTTGATGTAAATTTATCTTACAATTCTCAAATGGTTTAAGCACAAATCTATAGGCATGCTAGATGCAGCAAACGCGCGAGGCCGAAAAAAGAAAAAAAAGGGGCGGGAAAAAAGGCGGAAAAAGGCTACTGAATTGCTTTTCCATTCCACTTACATGGAGGTTAAATTTAAAAGCTACATGTTATTATGATTTTTTTTGTTACAGCTAAGTTTAAAGATATTAAATTAATAATATATGTAAATAAAATATAGTAAAATTATGAAACGAGAGTAGATTCGTTTGGAGGGGAGAATCGCCGGGTATGGAGTAAATTAATCGCCAATTCCAATAAGAGGGCGATGAACCCACAAAAATCACATTGGTTCATTGCAGGAAGGGCGGGTACGTCTCGCCCACACCGCTGTTAACAGCTGATAACAATCGATCATGGTTGCATTCTCGTTGATCACCGCTGGCATTGGCGCGAGTGTCCGAATATTTAAATGCAATTTTGAATTTGGCATTCAATGGACTATGGGGCCATTACATCTTATACATAATGTTGCTGGCTGGCGGAGATAAGCCACAATGGCGTAGTCAGATTTTTGTAAAGGGGAAATTCAAATTTCATTATCTAAGCCAATTTGCTTGTATATATATAAAGTTCACATGTTGTGTTGGGTGAAGAAGGGATGGCAGCTGTCCCCTGTCCACATATATATTCGTGTATTCCAAATCATCGTTTAAAACATAGATTCCACATTTATTGTCAAATTTGCATATTATTCTTTTGATCTTTTGTGGTTAGAACAGGTACGAAATCCTCCAGGTTTTCACCGCCGTTGGCATTGGTAAATCAGTCGGCTGCTCCTGCTGATTCTCCTCATTCTCCTTGTTCTCCGTTGAGCGGGAGACCGAGGGTGCAGGACGCTCGACCACCTCAGGCTCGGTCTCCGTCAATGGTGTGTTTAAGCATTTTGGGCACCTCCATTTTCCGGCAGATACGCGCCTCGAGCTGTGCGGCTTCGCGGACAAACAGCTAATGTCCCCAGTAAAACAAAAAAAGCACAATTGTAGTTGAAACACACATACACTACTACTACTAATACTACTACATTTTTATGCAATCCGTTTTTTAGTTTGTTTTTATTTGCTACCCACACTTGCTGTAGCAAGTACTGTATTCGATTAAGGGTGTCTTAAGGCGGTCGCGCGCCTTCAGCGATGTTGCATTCACGCCTGCGCTGTTTTCCATATTTCCTGTTCTCTTGGGCATGGCGACAAGTTATATTTATATATGGAAAAACGTACAGTATCATCGTTGTCGAATATATCGATAGGTTTATACAACAAATAAAATAATTAATAAATAAGCTCCTGCTGCCGTTTGTTCGGCGCGTTTCCGTGCTAATGCAGTTCTTGCTTTTGCACGAACTGCTTCCTCCTCTGCTTCTACTGCCGCATTTGCATCTGCTGCTGCTACCGCTGCTGCATCTAATGCTGCTTCCGCTAGTGCAGCGCGTTCCACTGCCGCTCCATCATTTGACATCATTTTTCTTGTTTTTAATAAACTCGAATGTTTCCGGGTCCAGTTCGCAACCCATTCAATTTGTCTAGCTTTTGCAGCCTCTTCCGATATTATTAGGGCTTCTCGTAAACCTGCCACTTCTTTGTTTTGTGTGGTTCAATGAACACACACACAAAATGTTGCACTGCCAGGGGAACAGTCCGACTCAGCGATTTGCTGGCCGTTGGCGTTGTTGATTTCCGACCCATCGAAATAGTAGAAGTAGGCAAAACTGTAGTCATTTCTGCCATATCAACTGACTCGATGTCTGAGTCAGAATCTGACAGCGGATCCTCTAGTGCTTGTGGTGCTGCACGAGCACCAGCAGAAGTTGATGGCACTGCGTCCAAGTCGATGTAATCATTGATTGTCGCAATTTTTCCTTTTTTGCATTGGCATTGTTGTTGGCGTTAATATCACCAATATAATTTTTGGTGTTCTTGTTAGTGTCGTTGTTGTTGGCTTTGTTTGCATTGTTGTTAGCGGTGTAATTGTTGTTTGAATTTGTTGTCGAATGTGTGTCAACGTCAACCCAGCCAAAACAGCCACCACCGTCAGCACCACCACCATCAGCAAACTCTGTGCAAGGTCCACCATCCACTGTCCGTATGCTATTTAAAACAGACTAAATTTTCCATTAATTTTTGTATTTATTGAAAATAAAAAAAGGTGAAGTATGTTATAGTTGTTCAAGTTCTTCTAATCCTCTTATTATAATTTCTGCTTATTCAGGGGCTCCATCGCACCGACTACGCCTTGACACTGCGGCGTGAGCCACATCCGCCGCCTTCCTCTTTTTGGCGCGTAGTGTCTGTAATTTACGTTCATCCTCATCTATTGCAAGTTGTCTTTCGTCCATTCTATGAGTCACAACATCAACGTCTGATAGGAGACTACGCTTTAGTTCCATATCGGATGCTTGTTCTTGGGTCTTGTGAGCTTTCGAGGCCTCAGCGTCCGCTACTGCTTGCGCTGCATCCATCGCCATTTTGCCGTATTTGCACACTTTGCGATACGGCAAGTGGAGCAGTCTGCCTCATGTTATTTGAAATAACTTCCTCTACTGCATTAGGTCGCTCGCGTTCCTCGCGCACCTCCTGCATTTCTTGCACGCGTCCCACCGACGCTTGACGCACACGACTTGATTGGCTTCTATTGTTTTGCGGCATTATCGTTTGCTGTTGTTGTGTAATGTAATGTTGTAATGTAACTCTCTCTCTCTGTTACAATGAACCGAGTCGACTTGTAAGATCGTACTGACCCGCTCTGACGAGCAGGCTCTTTATTTATACAAAAATGCTTAGTCTAAATACATTATACATAATATGCTTATACCTAAATACATTATATACATAATATGATTATACATAATATGCTGCTTCCTAAATACATATGCAGCTGTGTGTCAGGCGATCGCCGCTCCGCGAACTGCCGGCAACCTGTCGCCTAGCTTTCTCGAATTGTTACGCGGCTGTGTGTAAGGCAACCGCATCGCGCCTGCCCGGCGCCTAACTGTGACCGTCGCGACGCTAGCTGGATCGCTGCGATCGTCGATGAAGGCAGCTAGCGTCGTGACTCATAGCAGCTGGATCGCTGCGATCGTCGATGAAGGCAGCTAGCGTCAACCCGTCGCCAGCATATAACGGTACTTGTGATTCGTCATAGGCAGGCACAACGATTAACAAGGCTGTCGTACATGGGCTAGCTATCATCCCACTACTTCTCATGTTCGTACTCGAACAGTGTTCATTTTTGAACATTCTGCCAAGGGCAGGCCGAGAGTCGGCGTTATCATTTGATTATTGGGCCCGACAACATTATGGCTTCCAAATGATTTTTTCTTAGTATATATTTTATTATAATGTGTTCATTTTTGAACACTCTCTTTATGTCAATGACAATATGTCAGCTGGTCGGCAGTGTGACCAAACTGAATTTGTCGATTAATCGATTAATTTTGTGGCTGCGGTCACAAATGTATCGTGTTTAGCTTTATGTATTGTTTAATGAATGATTAAACCGAGTTGAAGTTTAGAATCCAATGGGATATTAATAATGTACAATTTTTTTTTGACATTTGTGGCTATTTTAATTTTTGCGAACTCTAATAGTTCTTCTGGGTTTGTAAAAAATGTATTATTTTCTAACAACTTTGCGATTTTTTCTAATTCTATTTCTGACAAAATTATAGAATTTATTGTGTTTGTTTTTGCCCAGTGTATGGCGTAGATGAGATTATTTAATTCTTCTTTAAACATTTGTATCTTAAGTTTTAGTAGTGTTGCATTCTCATCTTCGATATTTTTGTTGTTACTAGTCTCTTTTAATATTTAATTTGTTCTTATGGTTAGTTCGTTCATTCTATTGCTTAGTATTTTATTTATTACAAGCTGTCTATTGCTATTTTTCACTTGCTCGTCTGTTGTTGAAAATAGAGTCTCTCTTATGTTTCACCTTATTTCTGACTTTGTTTCTATTTTCCCCAAGTTCTTGGGGATTGCTAGTGTCTCGGTTTCCGAAAAATATGTCTATTGGTTTTTCATTCACGGTGGAATGTATGGATTGGCTGTATAGCTGAACAGATTTGAATATTAGGTCCCCGAAGTTCGATATTCTCCCGTCTTTCTTAACGCATCTCATTATTTCGGTTAATGTTGAATGGAATCTTTCAACTTGCCCGTTACTGATTGAATTGTATGGCGGTGTCGCCAAATGAATCTTAGACTGTTTATTTACCTATCGGTAAACGAATGAATGTTATTTACCACTTGGTAAAAAAAGTGACTGAATGTATTTATTTAAAAGGTCGGGGTCACCAAATGAATAAGAAGTGTGGATTTTTGGAAGTGTGTGTAATTATGCACAATTAATTACATATTGTTTTTATTTGTATATAGAATCAAAATTATTTTGAATCTAAATTGTTTTGCCAAAGTGAAGAAAATTACAGCTTGTTCAGATTGCAGAAGGCCGCTGCGACAATCAGCATTTCGTTGAGGTGCTCCATAAGCCACGTTTGCTGCAACGCAGAATGATCGAGTATCTTAACTTCACGAAGCTTATCGGTTGCTTCCAGCAGCTTTGTGCGACTGATGGGATCATTGGTGGGCATTATCTGCAGCGGCCGTTTCGGCTCAGCATCTTCATCTTCGTCCATCTCATTGGCCGAGCGTTTGACTGCCCTGCCTGGTTCCGCTACCAGCGTTAGATATTTGTGTATTATGTTTTTCAATTTGCTCGCCTCAATCAGTTGCAGATCATCGCAGCCGCCACGAAAGGCATCAGACACAAAGCTGATAATACTATTTGAATTGACGCAGAGTAGAAACTTGTAGGTTGCGTAACCGAAGCCTTTTATTCACATCCGTCTCGACGCACTGAATCAACGAACGGACTTGCAAAAGGATGTCACTGTATTCCTATGGCACAGATTTGGGGTACTCCGAAGAACGCTTTGCATCTGGCCAACGAATGAGCCAGCCTTGCCAGGGTGCGTTGAAGTCGCGCATCTCGAAGTACTGATCGAGCAGCGGGAAGGGCTTTGTGATTCCCGAAATGGGAAGGGTATATGTTTTGAATTTTTGCTGTTGTCAAGTTGTTTGTGTGGGTATGAATACATTCAATGTTTGATAGATAGATCAACAGCAACCGCTGCGGCGTTTTCATTACCAGGCTTATCCGCATCAGAATAGTTGTCATTATCTTCAATAATCGCGGCTTCGCCATCGCCCATAGCATTCTCGTCCGGGCCGGTATTGTTGCCGTTGACGGACGCATCGTCAGCTGCGACAGCGGCGGTGCTAGGTGTACACCCACGTTGTCATCCTGAGCGGCATCGACATCGTAAGGAGTTAGCGCGCGACGCGCGGTATTTGTACTCTGGCGTGTAGTGCGTGGCATCTTCAATCCCAAAGCTTGGTTATGGCTGCAATGGTAGTTTCGCGTTATGTCGAAAAAGTCCACAATGGCTGCACACGTGCTGTGCTTTCTCCAATAGGTCGTAAATAATTAAGGTGGAGACAGCGGGTGCAGGACGCTCGACCACCTCAGGCTCGGTCTTCGTCAATGGTTTGTTTAAGCATTTTGGGCACCTCCATTTTCCGGCAGATACGCGCCTCGAGCTGTGCGGCTTCGCGGACAAACAGCTAATGTCCCCTGTAAAACAAACAAACAAAAAAAGCACAATTGTAGTTGAAACACACATACACTCCTACTACTAATACTACTACATTTTTATGCAAACCGTTTTTTAGTTGGTTTTTATTTGCTACTCACATTTGCTGTAGCAAGTACTGTATTCGATTAAGGGTGTCTTAAAGCGGTCGCGCGCCTTCAGCGATGTTGCATTCGCGCCTGCGCTGTCTTCCATATTACCTGTTCTCTTGGGCATGGCGACAAGTTATATTTATATATGGAAAAACGTATATGTATATACATATATATACTACAGTATCATCGTTGTCGAATAGATCGATAGGTTTATACAACAAATAAAATAATTAATAAATAAGCAAATAAAAATTCAACTGGAACAAAACAAGATCCAATGAGTGCAATCCACAAAAACCGGTAAACGATTCGGAGCATCCCAAAATGCAAATGAGTTTGTTCCTCCCCCCACACAACGATTAATGACCGCCAATTCGCACGAAGGCTCAGCTGATCGTCCCTAACCTAACCTGTGTCAGTGAAGTGCCGTTCCTCGTTATGCACTGAAAATAGGACAAAGAGGAACCATTTAATATAAAAAATGAATGTCTGAGGCGTCAACTATTGTGGGTTGGTATTCGTAACCGAGCAATAAGTACACCCCCACCACACCGGGGAGTCCGATCTTTTCTATAGATAGAATCTAGAATGTCGGGCCTTTGTGTTTACATTTTTATAGGCTTAAAAGAACACCAGTCTTAGTCGTTTAGAGCCATATCTGCAAATCTAGTCAGCATTTGGAATTTGAGCTCGTCGTAGTGTGAATGTCCGTAAGGTCGCGGATAGGGAAATACCAGCGAGAAGTCGAGCATCGCCAATTTGTCATCGCTTATGTCGTGTTCCAAAATGGTCATCACATGCAAGGCCTTAGCCCCGTGATCGGTGATGCCCCATTGTGAATGCAATGTTTCCAGATTCGCAAACCACACCATCAAAGGCCGCTCTATCCGAGGTTTTTCGCAGAATTTCATTAAACACAACTGCACAGGAGACAAGCCGTTTCCACTGCCAGCCATTCTGAAATATAAAAAACTATTTTTGGTATGTTGGGATGCTCCGAATCGTCTCCCGGTTTTCGTGGATTCCACTCCTTGGTTGTTGTTTTCTTCGATCTCTTCCTTGGTGGCGGCGTTGGTTTATTTCGCCTGCTGTTGCCGCTGGTTTGCTTGTTTGTTATTATTTTTGTATTTATTACTTATTTTAATTTTTTCATAAATAATTTTCTTTTATTCGGGTGAATAAAGTCAACAATGGTATTCGACGATCCTGGGATTGGAGGATCGGAAGGTTTAGTTATCTCCTCTAATATCTGCTCATGCGACTCGTTCTTTTGAATTGGAAGATCGGAATTATCAGTCATGTCTTCATCTTCGTTCGCAGAGAGCGACTGCGAGAAATCATCCTGCCAAGGTTGCTGATGTTGTTGGGAGTTGCGCTTGGTTGATTGCGCACCAAACACACGAATTCTATATCAGATATTGATGTGACACCCGGAATGTTGCCGTTGCTGCTGTTGGGCGGCGAGGTGCTCATATTTGCTTCACTGCCTCGTATTACAGTTATTGCTGTTGTTGTTGCAGCCTGTTCTCGCCTGTTTACGGTTTGTTGTTGTTATATGTTTCACGTTTCAAGCGACGAAAGCGACTCACAATTTATGGCAAAATTCTATTGCTTTGAAAACATATATTTGTAGTTGAATAATGTTGACTTGTCTCTGCATTTATTTGACAACTGCTAATTAACTGTTCATAGGTCTTATTGTTGTATTAGCTCTTCTTGCAGGTGTTTTGCCGGCAATCTTGCCGGCGTCGGTCTTCTTTGGTTTCATTTTTGGGTAGTTTTTTTGTTGTAGTTTTTTTGTTGTGACCAATAAATTTATATATATATACATATATATATAGCAAACTGGTCCCGTAACTACTGAGATTACACAGCGTTGCCAAAGTTTTGGATTTTATCATAGAGCCTAACCCAACATCTGCCATTATCTATTCAAAATAGCTAAGAAACAGTAACTTTAATAGACTAGACGTATATATATATATATATATAGAATTAATATTTTAATCAAAATTTCTTCGTATTCATTCAGATCTCCTGAAATTGTGATTGATTAGCAAAACACATTTTAAGTTTATAATTTGCTTAAACAGTGATTTTCAGTCTGTATATATACATATATATATACTTAAGAAGTGCATATCATTTCTAATTTATATATACATATATAGACATATGTATATATATATAAGTATAGTTAGTATGTGTACAGCATTTTTGACATATTTAAATTTGCTTTATCAGTTCTATATGTAAAGTTTAAGTTGCTAACCAAATAATATATTTGACCAGTTAGATCTATATATATATATATATATATATATAAAGCTCTTCCAACAACCCTAAGTGCTGCACAAATATAGGAATCTTTGTCGGTTTGAGGGCTCTTAAGAAATGTTTCCCTTAATTACTACGTCATTTCCTGGCCAAGGCGACACAATGTGTGTGCTTTGAGGATTGTTTCTCAGGATCACAAAATCGAGTCGATTAATTAAAAACATCTTCAGTACATAAAAGATTTTAACTGAAAAAGTATTCCATAATATATTCTAAGACTTAGTTTGCAAATAAAAATGGTCAAATCTCCAAAATCGTTAAAAACTTTTTTTCTTTGATTAAAATGATATCTAATACGGTCAAATTTACCTATATATAAATATATATCTTTTTGTATATATTGACTGATCATTTCTATTAGACAAACAAAAACGAAACCTAAAAAAAAACTAAAAATTAACAACTAAAAACTGTTTACATGTATGTAACTATATTTTGAATTGTAAATTGATTACTCTTCGGAATCAACATAGTGATTTTTCGCAAGCTCCATGCGAAGTTTTTGGACTGAGGAAACTTCCGATGCTTTTATTGCGACAGCTTGAGATTTGGCGTCTTCTGCTTCCTTTTCTTTACGCTGTGCAACTTCCGAAGCTGCAGCAGCAGCTTGGGAGGCTACCACTAATGCAGCTATTGCCGCAGCTTCATCAGCCTTTGCAGCAGTAGCCTCTCCTTCTTTCACTGCGGCAGTTTCTGCAGCTTTGTCACTGCGCACAGTGCCCCTTTGTGTTTTACCGGCAACCTCCTTTTCTAGCTCCTCCACTAGCTTCGTCGTGTTCTTACAACCTGCAGACTGGCAATTTGTAGCTATGGTGTATGGTGTATAGTGTTTGCAGGACTTACCAAGGCACTCGCAGAGAGTTGAACAGGCTTTCATCATTTTAAAACAGGTGCAATTGTTATTAATACATTGCGTTCGGTTGCATGAGCAACTATTGACCAGCGACTGCTCTGCCTCACTATCCATTGTAGATAATTTTTTTTTTTTGTTTTGATATTTTCTGTTGAACAAAATTCAAGCAAATGACTACATTCAGAGCAAATGTCATAAAGAAAAGTCGGCTTCGAAAGCGGAACTTTCAAATTTTTGTTTGTTCCTTTTCGATGTTTCATTTTGACAAATGACAGCCGCTTTTCGTTCGCAGAGAGCGACTGCGAGAAATCATCCTGCCAAGGTTGCTGATGTTGTTGGGAGTTCCGCTGGAGTTGATTGCGCACCAAACACACGAATTCTATATCAGATATTGATGTGACACCCGGAATGTTGCCGTTGCTGCTGTTGGGCGGCGAGGTGCTCATATTTGCTTCACTGCCTCGTATTACAGTTATTGCTGTTGTTGTTGCAGCCTGTTCTCGGCTGTTTACGGTTTGTTGTTGTTATATGTTTCACGTTTCAAGCGACGAAAGCGACTCACAATTTATGGCAAAATTCTATTGCTTTGAAAACATATATTTGTAGTTGAATAATGTTCACTTGACTCTGCATTTATTTTACAACTGCTAATTGACAGCTTAACTGTTGTAATTTTCTTACTGGTCAGTTTTACAGCGTTAATAAATAAGAAGACGATACTCTGCAGTTTATGTTGGATATTTATTGGAACAACGATTTTGCTTGCATATTTTCAATATTGTAACGAACCTCGTTGGCTTAGCCGGGCTAAAGCTCAGTCGAGCTGTGAGTTCGTGCAACAAATTTGTAAAACTGGTTGCGACGTGATAACCAATAACACAATTATTTTATATTAAATTACTTTGTATGGTTTTATTTAATTAATTAATTAGAACACAATTTATAATTTAGTAATGTCTGGATTTGTTCCTTGTGGCCACTTGCTGAAGCCTTGGTTTGTTTCAGTACGTGGATCCTGTTCGGGGAAGTTGGTTCAAGGCACCCCGTACACCAGTTACGCCAGTCCGCGGCTTCGCGACGGGTCAACAGCTTTTCATACGGCTCCGTTTGATCAAACGGATTTCGCGCGTATACTGTCAACTCCAGGCAGGTTATCGCACGCTTGGCTTGTCACTGTGTAGGCCTCGCCTCGTGGCACAACTTGAACGTAGCAAGGATCCACTACTTTAACCTTCAAGGACCTCAGTGTCCTGGATTCCAACAGCCTTTTCTCGCTGTTGGTTTTATTTGTCGCACTCGCGTTGATCTTATTGGCAGCTCGTGCTGACGAAAGGTGATTTTCTTGTTGGGCAGCGTGTCTCCGTTGCACTTGGTATTAAAGTCGCTCTGTCGTTCGACAGAGGTTCTGCTCCGCGTCTCGGATTTCACTCGAACTGTCACTCTGCAACTCTCTCTGCAACCGACTGTCCAACTGCCTGTTGCGGCGCTCCTTTTATAGGCCGGTTCGCGGCCTTTTGTCGGGACTGTACCAGAAATCACGTGATCGTCTCGGTGGCGTGATTTCTGGTAATTTTCCACTGCCATTTCGCTATGCCTGCCGATAGTGTGAGTATGGATGGATATATTGTACCATCCACACTCCTCACACCATAACGGCACATGTCTCGGTGGACATGTGTGGCAGACACGCTCAAATGGCTGACAACATGCGCACGAAAGAGAGAGGGCGAAAGAGAGCGAATTCGCCGCAACTGCAAACAGAGCCGGACTTTGGTCTGATGTGCAGCTGCTGTGAGGGGCGCATATAGCACAAACAAATATATAAACCTATATATTTATATGCGGTCGCTATATGGCTCCTCACAATATGTTTATTAAATCTAGTATTTTCATACCTTAAATTTATGTCAAATTTCTAATCTGTTCATAGGGCTTATTGTTGTATTAGCTCTTCTTGCGTCGGCGTCGGTCTTCTTTGGTTTCATTTTTGGCTACTTTTTTTTTTGTTTTTATGCACTTATTTCATTTGATAGTTTTTTCTTGTAGTAATTTTTAAGATGTTTGGTGTACATCTTAAACAGTTTTAGTATTAGATTAATACGCAAACAGTAGTTTTTATTAGGAGAGTATTATTATTTGTTGTATTGGAAGTCTCAGTTACTTGATTAATATTGACATTTGCCTTATAATCTTTAATTTTACGTTGTTCACCACCCATTTTGAAATGCATTTTTTTATTGTTTTGAGGGGTTCATTAGTAAAATAAGCGAACAAAGGAAATTTCATGAAACTAGCACATTAGCAGCACAATTAACATTTTGTATTTTATTGTCTTCTGCTCCTGGCAGGGTTTAAACAGAGTGTCCCAATGCTTTGGTCACATAAGTGTCTCTCGTTCAAAGACAGCGGTATGCTTATACAAGCTTCTGAGTGCGTATGCTACACAATATTATCTTGCAAGCACTCTTCTGAGAGGCTGCCTCAGCCAAGAATTAACTTAATAAACTGATTAGCAATAAGATGGGTTAAGAAGTTGTTGCATTCGTCGTGGAGTAGCGACAGCGCCAATCGAATACCGCCACAAATTTTTTTTTGCGACTACAAACCTCCCATTATATTTTTTGTGTTGCCTACTTCATGGCATTTGCTTTGATGTAAATTTATCTTACAATTCTCAAATGGTTTAAGCACAAATCTATAGGCATGCTAGATGCAGCTAACGCGCGAGGCCGAAAAAAGAAAAAAAAGGGGCGGGAAAAAAGGCGGAAAAAAGGCTACTGAATTGCTTTTCCATTCCACTTACATGGAGGTTAAATCTAAAAGCTACATGTTATTATGATTTTTTTTTGTTACAGCTAAGTGATAGATATTAAATTAATAATATATGTAAATAAAATATAATAACATTATGAAACGAGAGTAGATTCGTTTGGAGGGGAGAATCGCCGGGAGTATGGAGTAAATTAATCGCCAATTCCAATAAGAGGGCGATGAACCCACAAAAATCACATTGGTTCATTGCAGGAAGGGCGGGTACGTCTCGCCCACACCGCTGTTAACAGCTGATAACAATCGATCATGGTTGCATTCTCGTTGATCACCGCTGGCATAGGCGCGAGTGTCCGAATATTTAAATGCAATGTTGAATTTGGCATTCAATGGACTATGGGGCCATTACATCTTATACATAATGTTGCTGGCTGGCGGAGATAAGCCACAATGGCGTAGTCAGATTTTTGTAAAGGGGAAATTCAAATTTCATTATCTAAGCCAATTTGCTTGTATATATATAAAGTTCACATGTTGTGTTGGGTGAAGAAGGGATGGCAGCTGTCCCCTGTCCACATATATATTCGTGTATTCCAAATCATCGCTTAAAACATAGATTCCACATTTATTGTCAAATTTGCATATTATTCTTTTGATCTTTTGTGGTTAGAACAGGTACTAAATGCTCCAGGTTTTCACCGCCGTTGGCATCGGTAAATCAGTCGGTTGCTCCTGCTGATTCTCCTCATTCTCCTTGTTCTCCGTTGAGCGGGAGACAGCGGGTGCAGGACGCTCGACCACCTCAGGCTCGGTCTCCGTCAATGGTGTGTTTAAGCATTTTGGGCACCTCCATTTTCCGGCAGATACGCGCCTCGAGCTGTGCGGCTTCGCGGACAAACAGCTAATGTCCCCTGTAAAACATAAAAACAAAAAAAGCACAATTGTAGTTGAAACACACATACACTACTACTACTACTAATACTACATTTTTATGCAAACCGTTTTTTAGTTTGTTTTTATTTGCTACTCACATTTGCTGTAGCAAGTACTGCATTCGATTAAGGGTGTCTTAAAGCGGTCGCGCGCCTTCAGCGATGTTGCATTCGCGCCTGCGCTGTCTTCCATATTACCTGTTCTCTTGGGCATGGCGACAAGTTATATTTATATATGGAAAAACGTACAGTATCATCGTTGTCGAATATATCGATAGGTTTATACAACAAATAAAATAATTAATAAATAAGCTCCTGCTGGCGTTTGTTCGGCGCGTTTTCGTGCTAATGCAGTTCTTGCTTTTGCACGAACTGCTTCCTCCTCTGCTTCTACTGCCGCATTTGCATCTGCTGCTGCTACCGCTAGTGCACACACACAAAATGTTGCACTGCCAGGGGAACAGTCCGACTCAGCGATTTGCTGGCCGTTGGCGTTGTTCTTTTCCGACCCATCGAAATAGTAGAAGTAGGCAAAACTGTAGTCATTTCTGCCATATCAACTGACTCGATGTCTGTGTCAGAATCTGACAGCGGATCCTCTAGTGCTTGTGGTGCTGCACGAGCACCAGCAGAAGTTGATGGCACTGCGTCCAAGTCGATGTAATCAATGATTTTCCTTTTTTGCATTGGCATTGTTGTTGGCGTTAATATCACCAATATAATTTTTGGTGTTCTTGTTAGTGACGTTATTGTTGGCTTTGTTTGCATTCTTGTTAGCGGTGTAATTGTTGTTTGAATTTGTTGTCGAATGTGTGTCAACGTCAACCCAGCCAAAACAGCCACCACCGTCAGCACCACCACCATCAGCAAACTCTGTGCAAGGCCCACCATCGACTGTCCGCCGCATCGCCCACCCACTGGGCAGGGATCTATGGCAATGCTGTCGGTCAGTTGTCATTAATATTTATTATGTCACATGCATGCAGTCCAACGTTTTGAGTTAAAGGTCCTGGTCTACCGGTTACCGGATCCTGGGTACCGGATCCTGTCTCCCGACCCATCTCCATCTCCAATCACCGATTCCTATGCCGATTACGTGCCAGGGCAGATGGCATTTGGTATTTTAATACGCTAATACGTATAATACGCCCTCTAATTATATATTTGCAACAATTGTGTTAAAAAAAAGAGTTCATTTGAAGGTGATTTTTTTATTTAACTATAGCTAAATAAAAAAAAAATAAAATAATTATAATTGATTGTATTCTTCCAATGCTGTTGTTAGATTGGCTGCTTCTTCAGTGAGATCAGCGGTATGTCTAGCCATGATCACGGTGTTCTGTTCCATTCGCTCTGCTTTTCTCTTTTTAACTCGTTTTCTTTCTACGTTAGTATCAGCTCCAGTCATTAACAGTTGTCTTGCATTCATTGCCGCTTCTATCGTTTCCATCTCTCTTGCCAATGATTCCTTTTTTTGCAAATCCGCATCTTGAGCTGCTCTTAGGGCAGCTTGCTCCGCCTCAGCTTCCTCTAATTCTTTGGATGCATTTGCGACGAGTAGCTTCATCTGCCCAACTCCCGTTATCTGACGTGCTACAGATGCCCTCGATTCAGCTTCTATGGCTTTGAAATGATCCATTATTTGTGCGGTTTCTTGGACGCGTTCCACCGGCGTGGGCCTATTGGCTATTCTTGCTAAAGCTCGTGTACTCATTTTTGGTTCCTGTTTGTTCGCTCTGAATTATGGGAATGACAATATGTCAGATGTGTGTCAGATATGTGATGTGAGGTGTGACCAAACTGAGTTTGTCGATTAATCGATTAATATTATTGCTATCGACTGCTTCCCGCATCTGTCTGCGACTGATGGCATCATCGACTCGCATTATCGGCAGCGGCCGATTTGGCTCAGCATCTTCATCTCCGTCCATGTCATTGGCCGAGCTTTGACTGGCCTGCCTGTTTCCTAAGTTTTTCAAGTTGCTCGCCTCAATCAGTGTCCGATCATCGCAGTTGCCACGAGAGGCATCAGACACAAAGCTGATAATATCTGAAAGGGAATTGGAGTGTATCAACAACACTTGATAACACCTGATGCTCGAAAGCAATTGCCCCACTCACCATTTGAATTGATGCAGAGTATAAACTTGTAAGTGGCGTAACCGAATTCAAGCCTTTTGTTCACATCCGTCTTGACGCACTGAACAAACGAACGGACTTGCAAAATGTTGTCCCTGTATTCCCGTGTCACATGTTTGGGGTACTCCGCAGAACGCTTTACATCTGGCCGAATGAGCGGACGCAGGCAGCTTGCCAGCCTGGCCAGGGTGCGTTTACACGTCTCCTCCACTTCCGATTCGTTCATCTCGAAAAACTGGGCGAGCACCGGGATGGGCTCGTTGAGACGCAGCTTGTGCAACGTTATCCAAATGTCCAGATGCGGCAAATTGCAGAGCCCGGAAATATGAAGCTTGAACTGCGTCATATTGCCGATGCCCAGATGCATCATGGACTTCATATTGATTGCATGCAATATCATGCTGCGCATCGGTCGCTGCGGCATATTGCGCGGTGCTGGTGTGCCCCCGGCATTAGTAGGCACGGATGAAGTGGAGGCCCCCACTTTCACTTCATATATAGGTGTCTCGACCAGTGGACGAGCACAAGTTGATGGTTGAGCGACTCGTTGTATATCGGCTGGTGTGCCCCCGGCATTAGTAGGCACGGATGAAGTAGCGGCACCAACTTGCACCTCATAAATCTCGCCCTCTGGAGGAGCAGCTGCTGATGAATGCCCGAGCGCACTGCTGGGGCCTGCTGGCGACATTCCTTGAGACTGCATTCGATTTCCACCTGATGAATGCGCGAGCGGATTGCTGGGGCCTGCTGGCTGACTGCATTTGACTTCCAGATCGAAGCGTTCTATCCAGGTTTTCACCGCCGTTGGCATTGGTAAATCAGTCGGCTGCTCCTGCTGATTCTCCTCATTCTCCTTGTTCTCCGTTGAGCGGGAGACAGCGGGTGCAGGACGCTCGACCACCTCAGGCTCGGTCTCCGTCAATGGTGTGTTTAAGCATTTTGGGCACCTCCATTTTCCGGCAGATACGCGCTTCGAGCTGTGCGGCTTCGAGGACAAACAGCGAATGTCCCCTGTAAAACCAAAAAAAATAAAAAAAGCACAATTGTAGTTGAAACACACATTCACTACTACTACTAATACTACTACATTTTTATGCAAACCGTTTTTTAGTTTGTTTTTATTTGCTACTCACACTTGCTGTAGCAAGTACTGCATTCGATTAAGGGTGTCTTAAAGCGGTCGCGCGCCTTCAGCGATGTTGCATTCACGCCTGCGCTGTCTTCCATATTACCTGTTCTCTTGGGCATGGCGACAAGTTATATTTATATATGGAAAAACGTACAGTATCATCGTTGTCGAATATATCGATAGGTTTATACAACAAATAAAATAATTAATAAATAAGCTCCTGCTGCCGTTTGTTCGGCGCGTTTCCGTGCTAATGCAGTTCTTGCTTTTGCACGAACTGCTTCCTCCTCTGCTTCTACTGCCGCATTTGCATCTGCTGCTGCTACTGCTGCTGCATCTAATGCTGCTTCCGCTAGTGCAGCGCGTTCCACTGCCGCTCCATCATTTGACATCATTTTTCTTGTTTTTAATAAACTCCTCGAATGTTTCCGGGTCCAGTTCGCAGAGGAGTCCTTGCCTTGACAACGCGCTGATATGCTGGGCATCCTTTCCAGCTTGCTGAATGGGTTCCTCCGCAGTTGGCACATTTAGTATCAATATTCAATGGTTTTTCGCACATCTGACTAGCATGTGCTGAACCCCACTTAACGCAGCGATGCTGTTTTTGGCGGTATTTCATTGTGTGGCCAAATTCCTGGCAGCGGTGGCACTGGGGGATGTCCAAATGCCGATCAGGGCATTCAACAGTAATGCGCACCTGAGAGATGGAGCGTAGGTTGTAAGTCTCTTTGTTATTCGCAGCCGGCTCCAACTCTAAATAACAATGGTTTAGCTCCTTCTTGCTAACACGGCTAACAATAGTTTGGACACCACGCTCTGAGTGCCCAGATCTGGGGAGCTCATCTCCAGATTGGGGCCGTTGATGACTGCTTCTTTGTTGGGCATGCTATAGTCTCCGCTGGGCACCATAGTTAGAACGAACTTTATTCGCAAGAAGTTTTTCACGGGCCTCTTTGTATTTGGGACAGCCCTTATAGCTGGCCACGTGGTCCCGTTTACAGTTGGCACAACTAGGATTATCAATCTTGGTCCTACTGCAAGCCGTGGAGGGATGAGCACCCGCACACTTCATACAAACGAAGGGGCGGCAACAGTAGTTTTTACTATGTCCATATGATTGACAACGGTGGCATTGAACAGGATCTAACCTTCTCATTTGTCTCTCAACTAAGACTCTCTGATTACCAAGCAAAGTGGCGACAAAATCCTATCATTCGCGTTGTCAAGTATTGGCTGGAGTTCAACTGCAATGTTCATGGCCTGTTGGTTCCGGTTATGCTTGATGACATTAACATTTCGGACACCAAAGCCAAGGCTGCGTAGGTTGTTGTAGATCCAGCTGGTCGGTGTGGAATGGTGGAGGTGCCGAATTATGATTCTGTAGCCAAGTTCACTGCTTAGTTGGTGGGTATGCAGTTCCTTGTCATAATTTTTAAGAACTCTCAGCAATGTAAAATATGTGTCCAAATCCTCACACAGAAATTTAACCCCATTTGTCTTGGAACACTTGGTTTTAGTAGCCATTTGTGGATGCTATTCGAACTTAAACCGTTGTACATTGGATGTGTGTATGCATACACATACACTAACAAGCACGACTAATGGAAACAGTACTTTTGCACGTGCGTTTAAAGGCTCACACATAAGGTTTTACAGTAATAAAACCAGACGAACACTAACACGTATGAAATTAACAAAACGACACGAATTAAAATATTGTGTTTAATTGTTTAAGCTGCCGCTGCCGCTGAGAGTGAAATAAATAGTTTTCACATATACCACTTTATTTTTGGTTTTACTTGTTCACAAAGTTAGCCACTATAAGTGACTTTGTCATAATTTAATATTTTTCACTATTTAGACGTAGCAATTTTTTGGTAAATTGTTATTTATATTAGCTAACTATTTTTAGCAGTTTATTTTTTTAAGAGTGGTTCAATTTAAGCGTTTTTTTAAGCGTTTTTAAGCGTTTTTTCAATGTGGTTTTTTAAGCGTTTAAGCGTTTTAAGCGTGGTTTCAATGTGGTTTTAAGCGTTTATAGCAGCAGTTGTCTCCTTCTGTTGTCGCTGAAGCTCCACTAGATCTTCGAACATGTAACTGTTGCCCGTAAGGCCCGTAAGTGTCAACTTGTCTATCAGAGATTTGCTGGCCGTTGGCGTTATTGTTTTCCGACGCATCGAAATAGGCATCGGTAATCGCTCCGACGACAGCATCTGGAATATTACTGTCATAAATTATTTATATATTATTTTTAAAAAATTCCAAAGACCGATGGTGGGTACATATAAATTAATTTTGCGCGTCGTCTCGGTATTTCAGCTTCACGGTCAGCTATTACTCTTGCTCTCATTCGAGTTGATATTGCTGCCAGCTCTCTTTTGTGATACTGCATTTGTCTCTTATCACTATCTTGTGCTTCTATGTCAGTAGCTTGCAAAAACTCAGCTGCCTGTACTGGTATGGCTGCGCATTCAGCACTTCCTTTAGTTCTACAGCTCGCGTTTGTGCGAGTACTGCTGTCGCCCTCAGTTGAACTAACATCGCTTCGTCTTCTGGTCCTCGGCCGCGTTCCTCTGCCGTTTCTGAATGGGTCGAACGAGCTCTACTTCTTAAATTCCTTTGCGACATTTTTGTTTGCTTTTGTTACATGTCCCTCTGTTAAATGTCAATGACAATATGTCAGCTGGTCGGCAGTGTGACCAAACTGAGTTTGACAACAAATACAGAGGGGTGCTTATAAATATATGCCCTCATAATAATATTGGATAAGCAGGCCGTAATTTATTGTTTGACAATCGGCTGCTTTGCTTCTGAGGACATGATTTATGCGGGTATCGGCGCATAGATCTATTAACTTATTTTAATGGACTATGGGGCCATTACAAGTTCATTCATTCTTTTACTTAGGATTTTATTTATTACAAGTTGTCTGTTATTATTTTCCACTTGCTCATCTGTCTTTGAAACTAAAGTCTCGTAATCATAGTGATCCGGCGAGCCGGCAAAAAATAAAAGAACAAGCGAAGGCGATATATGAATGTGAGCTGATCTTGAACTGATTTAGGTTAATTTCGCAGATTTATTTCAGGTCGTCTGATTTACTTTCCGCTGCTATCTGTAATTTTCATTTTCAAGCTGTGCCTAGTGTGTTCATTGCTCTAACTTTTCTTTGCGTTGGTTTTAATCTTCTCAAGTCGGATTCCACTTTTGCGAGTTCGAATTCGAGTAAGGGGAAAAGTGGGTGTGTTTTATTTATGTCACAAAATTTGTTCGATAGGTTACCGAACGCCATTTCGCCATTCGAAATTACTTTATAAGTGTCGTTTTCTATGGCTGCGAATGTGAGTAATCCAGTATGGTCGCTAGACCGAGGCATGTTCGTAAGAAATCTCTGTAAAATATCATGTTTTTAGATTTTTTTTTATGAATTATCCTGCTACTTTGTGTTATTATTGTGATATTTCTATTTTATTCCACAATTTCGTTTATATATCTTGGAGTTAGTTTTGAGCCCAGTCTTTTATCAATTTTACAATAAACTGTGTCTCCTTTTTCGTACTGTTTTTTTTAGTGTTTTCCTCTTGCTGTTATGGTATTCCAAGTCATTGGCTTGTTTATTTTTCACTTTATCTCCGACTTTGTTTCGGGTTCAAAAAAACGGTGGAATGTATGGATTGGTTGTATAATTGAATGGATTTTAATATTAGGTCTTCGAAATTCGATTGTGGGTGCCTGTCATACTAGCTTTCATTGTAAGTTTCATAAGATTTTGTTGTTCTTTCAATTTATTTCTTTAGATTAGCAAAGAAAAAGTATTGCGTTCCTATGAGTTCTGGTGTGTTCTTTTGTTATTATTTCTAGTTGTTCACTTTCGTTAGTGATATCTTGAACTTGTTTTTGAGTATACCTGACTTTGTGATTCCCGAAATGGGAAGGGTATATGTTTTGAATTTTTGCTGTTGTCAAGTTGTTTGTGTGGGTATGAATACATTCAATGTTTGATAGATAGATCAACAGCAACCGCTGCGGCGTTTTCGTTACCAGGCCCATTACCAGGCTTATCCGCATCAGAATTGTTGTCATTATCTTCGATAATCGCGGCGTCGTCATCGCCCATAGCATTCTCGTCCGGGCCGGTATTGTTATCGTCAGCTGTGACAGCGGCGGTGCTACCTGTGGCACCTACGTTGTCATCCTGAGCGGCATCGACATCGTAAGGAGTTAGCGCGCGACGCGGGGTATTTGTACTCTGGCGTGTAGTGCGTGGCATCTTCGATCCCAAATCTTGGTTATGGCTGCAATGGTAGTTTCGCGTTATGTCGAAAAAGTCCACAATGGCTGCACACGTGCTGTGCTCTCTCCAATAGGTCGCAAATAATTAATTAAGAATCAACTTACATGAATAATAATAATCGATGTGCACTTGAGGCGGAATGTGAGCCAAAAAATTCTATTGAATTTGGTTGAGCTTCAACTGATTTAATTTAATTTCGCAGATTTATTTCAGGTCGTCTGATTTACTTTCCGCTATCTGTAATTTCCATTTGACAGTCGACAGTAGACAGCGATACCTATCAACACTGCGTGCCCAGATCTGGCCAGCTCACCTCTTAGAGAATTAATTTTCTGCAACGATGGATGCAGTCCCCTGACCACCACTCGGAAACCTCTGTCCTCCTTTACTTGGTAGGAGTGAAACGGTATTTTCTTCCCGTAAACATTCTCTGGATTGCCCTGTAAGAGTCAATATCACTTGGCATGACTCTCACAGTACCACCACCACTGCATTTAAGCATAAAGCTGTCAGGCGGCGTGACAGCAGTTAATGCTTCCAGCAGTCCAACAACGTTGGTGATACCCTCAGCTATAGGTGGAGGGGGCTTGGAAGGCTTTGTAGGCTGTGGTTCCGCAGTGCAGCGCCCAGACTTGTGTCCTCATCGTACAACTGTAGTTCTCTCTGCCATATCAACTGACTCGATGTCTGAGTCAGAATCTGACAGCGGATCCTCTAGTGCTTGTGGTGCTGCACGAGCACCAGCAGAAGTTGATGGCACTGCGTCCAAGTCGATGTAATCAGTGATTTTCCTTTTTTGCATTGGCATTGTTGTTGGCGTTAATATCACCAATATAATTTTTGGTGTTTTTGTTAGTGACGTTGTTGTTGTTGGCTTTGTTTGTATTGTTGTTAGCGGTGTAATTGTTGTTTGCATTTGCAATTCTTGCATTGTTGACTTTGTTGTTGTTGTTCCTGCTTTCCGAGCGAGAGCGAGATTATAGCAGCAGTTGTCTCCTTCTGTTGTCGCTGAAGTTCCAAAGTCCAAAGACCGATCGTAGGTACATATATTAACCACCAACATTAATATATGACCCCTCACCTGCTGGGAAGGATTATATAAAAAAGTATGTACGTACATACCTACAGAAACACATACAAATACACAATGTATGCATAAATACATATGTGTACATAAGTTTAGTTTGTCTATCTTATCTAAATAAATATCTATCAGGAAAGCAGGAAGGCAAAAGGCAGCAAGGTAAAAAGGCAGGAAGGCAGGAAGGCAAAATGGCAGGAAGGTAAAAAGGCAGGAAAGCAGGAAGGTAAAAAGGCAGGAAGGCAAAAGGCAGCAAGGTAAAAAGGCAGGAAGGCAAAAAGGCAGGAAGGCAGGAAATTAAAAAGGCAGGAAGGCAAAAAGGCAGGATGGCAAAAAGGGAGGAAGGTAAAAAGGCAGGAAGGTAAAAAGGCAGGAAGGTAAAAAGGCGGGAAGGTGAAAAGGCAGGAAGGTAAACAGGCAGGAAGGCAAAAAGGCAGGAAGGCAAAAAGGCAGGAAGGTAAAAAGGCAGGAAAGTAAAAAGGCAGGAAGGTAAAAAGGCAGGAAAGCAAAAAGGCAGGAAGGCAAAATGGCAAAAAGGCAGGAAGGCAAAAAGGCAGGAAGGTAAAAATGCAGGAAGGCATGAAGGTAAAAAGGCAGCAAGGCAAAAAGGCAGGAAGGTAAAAAGGCAGGAAGGCAGGAAGGTAAAAAGGCAGGAAGGCAAAAAGGCAGGAAGGCAAAAAGGCAGGAAGGTAAAAAGGCAGGAAAGTAAAAAGGCAGGAAGGTAAAAAGGCAGGAAGGTAAAAATGCAGGAAGGCAAAAAGGCAGGAAGGTAAGAAGGCAAAAGGCAAAAAGGCAGGAAGGTAAAAAGGCAGGAAGGCAAAAAGGCAAAAAGGCAGGAAGGCAAAAAGGCAGGAAGGCAAAAAGGCAGGAAGGCAAAAGGCAGGAAGTTAAAAATGCAGGAAGGCAAAATGGCAAAAAGGCAGGAAGGCAATAAGGCAGGAAGGTAAAAATGCAGGAAGGCAGGAAGGCAAAAAGGCAGGAAGGCTAAATGGCAGGAAGGTCAAAAGGCAGGAAGGTAAAAATGCAGGAAGGCAAAAAGGCAGGAAGGCAAAAAGGCAGGAAGTTAAAAATGCAGGAAGGCAAAATGGCAAAAAGGCAGGAAGGCAGGAAGGCAATAAGGCAGGAAGGTAAAAAGGCAGGAAGGTAAAAAGGCAGGAAGGCAGGAAGATAAAAAGGCAGGATGGCAAAAAGGCAGGAAGGTAAAAAGGCAGGAAGGTAAAAAGGCGGGAAGGTAAAAAGGCAGAAAGGCAGGAAGGTAAAAAGGCAGGAAGGTAAAAAGGCAAAAAGGCAGGAAGGCAAAAAGGCAGGAAAGTAAAAAGGCAGGGAAGTAAAAAGGCAGGAAGGTAAATAGGCAGGAAGGTAAAAATGCAGGAAGGCAAAATGGCAAAAAGGCAGGAAGGCAAAAAGGCAGGAAGGTAAAAATGCAGGAAGGCATGAAGGTAAAAAGGCAGCAAGGCAAAAAGGCAGGAAGGTAAAAAGGCAGGAAGGCAGGAAGGTAAAAAGGCAGGAAGGCAAAAAGGCAGGAAGGTAAAAAGGCAGGAAGGTAAAAAGGCAGGAAGGCAGGAAGATAAAAAGGCAGGATGGCAAAAAGGCAGGAAGGTAAAAAGGCAGGAAGGTAAAAAGGCGGGAACGTAAAAAGGCAGAAAGGCAGGAAGGTAAAAAGGCAGGAAGGCAAAAAGGCAGGAAGGTAAAAAGGCAGGGAAGTAAAAAGGCAGGAAGGTAAATAGGCAGGAAGGTAAAAATGCAGGAAGGCAAAATGGCAAAAAGGCAGGAAGGCAAAAAGGCAGGAAGGTAAAAATGCAGGAAGGCATGAAGGTAAAAAGGCAGCAAGGCAAAAAGGCAATAAGGTAAAAAGGCAGGAAGGCAGGAAGGTAAAAATGCAAGAAGGCAAAAGGCAGGAAGGTAGGAAGGCAAAAAGG
>JAWNLQ010000171.1:0-68146 GCA_035042225.1 Drosophila incognita
GGATGTTCCACCGGTTGGCCCATGTACTAAAACCATCCAAGAACCTTTGCGTAATCGCTGCTGCTCTCCAGGCAGAAGAGGAGTTAGCAAGGAACACAGTGTCATCCGCGTATGTGGCAAGCAGCGTGTTTCTGGCTACCGGAATCGGCAAGTCCGCGGTGTACAATGTGTACAAGGCAGGTCCGAGGACACTACCCTGCGGTACACCCGCTCCGATGCGGCGGATGTTTGATCGCTCGCCCCTAACTTCAACCATAAAAGAACGGCCAAACAGGTACGACCTCAGCAGTAAATACTGCGCCGATGGTAGTAGGGACTTAAGCTTAAAAAGCAGGCCATCATGCCATACGCGATCAAACGCTTGCTGGATATCCAGGAAGACAGCAGAGCTGTACTGCTTATTTTCCAAGGCCTCGAGGACATGCTGAACTACTCGATGAACTTGCTCTGGTGTACCATGGTGATGCCTAAAGCCAAACTGATGATCAGGAATGGCACTCTGGAAGCCACTTACTGCCGACAATCTTCCAAGAAATATTTTTTCAAATATCTTGGAGAAAGTGGACAGCAAGCTTATATATCGAGAAAAGATTATCCGGCTTGCTAGGTTTCGGAATCATCGCAATCACAGCACACTTCAATGGAGTGGGGAAGTGGTCGACGCGAACCATTGAGTTAAAGAGTAGCACCAAGAACATCACTCCCTTCTCGTGGAGGGCCTTAGCAACTCTGCCGTCGACGCCATCATAGCCAGGGGCTTTCGTGGTCTTTAGCCTGCGAATCTGCAAGAGGACCTCATTAGGGGCGATAGGTGTGATCGGTTGCACACGATCGAGATCTCCACTTAAAAAAGCCTGTTTCCAGTACCTGGCTGGGTGACGCAAGCGCAAAAGGCTTGAACCGGCCTTGCAGCTCATCCGCAAATGCCGATGCAATCTCTGCGTCCGATCGACACCAAGTGTTGTCCGGTCGCATGATGGAGATCCGCCTGAGTGGCTGCCGCTTGACACAACGCGTTGCCTTCCACAAATTGAATCCATGATTCTTATTGGGATCGGCATTGCGGAGCATATCCTGGAAGTACTGGCACTTAGTGTCGAAAAGCAACTTTCGCAGCTCCTACGCAGCCCGACTAAAGTCCCTTAGATCCAAAGGATTGCGAGAGCGCATATATTGGCGACGCAGTGCTCTCTTGTGCCTTACCAGATCCAAAATCTCAGATTTTAAAAAAGGCTTCGAAGAGACATTTAAAGTCTTCTAATGCCCACACAAAACGTGGCGGACAATAGATAGCCGCTAGGACAACTTCGCCTTGATCACTATAGACTTTAACGGCAGCACATTGTGCGCAGAGCCAACTTATGGGAGTCAGCGCATGATGTTGCAGAGAAGATTTTATGATAACTGCCGCTCCACCACGCATGCGATCCGACGGATGATTGGCTAGGTGGATATCGTAGCCTGGTAGCCTATAGTGTGATCTGGAGCAGTAGTGAGTCTCACAGACCAACATTACATCTATTCGATGGCGATGAATAAACAACTCCAACTCATTGGCGTTATTTGCAAGGCCATTGGCGTTCCACACGCCAACGCGCATCCCAATTTGGCTCATTTATTGGCAAGCACAGCGTGCAAAAGGCTCATCATGGCCATCATTGTCTCTTTTAACTTGTCGAATTTTGACATAAGACTGTCAAGCTGGGGATTGGCGGGTTGATAATATAGGTAAGGCTGTTGCACTTGCTGATATTGATCCTGTGAGGGCTGCTGATGTTGTTGACGCAAAGGCAGGTGGTGTTGTTGTTGATGGCTTAGTTGCTGTTGATGTTCTTGCTGCATGTGCTGTTGCTGTTGGTATTGCTGCTGCCGGCGTTGCTGAAGTTGTGGCTGTTGTTGTTGATGAAGCTGCTGCTAATGGTGACGCAGCTGCTGAGGGTGACGCTGCTGCTGTGACAATTGCCCAAGTTGCTGAAGGAGCTGAGGAGCCGTTTGCAGTCTGGCGGCATCGGTATAAGAAAATTGGGCATTGCGTATAGGAGCCGGGCTTCTTGGGCGCGACTTTTGAAGGTATTGAGCCGGCCTTCCAGACTGAGCCGCAAGCTTCCTTCCCTTGGCAACGCGCTGATATGCTGGGCATCCTTTCCAGCTTGCTGGATGGGTTCCTCCGCAGTTTGCACATTTCGGATCAACATCCAATGGTTTTTCGCAAGCATGACTAGCATGTGCTGAACCACACTTAACGCAGCGATGCTGTTTTTGGCAGTATTTCATAGTATGACCAAATTCCTGGCAGCGGTGGCACTGGGGGATGTCCAAATGCCGATCAGGGCATTCAACAGTGATGCGCACCTGAGAGATGGAGCGTAAGTTGTAGATCTCTTTGTTATTCGCAGGCGGCTCTAGCTCCAAATAACAAAGGTTTATCTCTTTTTTGCTAACCCGGCTGACAATACTTTGAACTCCTCGCACTGAGTGCCCAGATATGGCGAGCTCGTCCCTTAAGCAGTCAATTTTCTGCAACGATGGATGCAGTCCCCTGACCACCACTCGGTAGCCTCTGTCCTCCGGCACATGTGAGTTACTTGAAGCCACACAACAAGCAGACGGGTGAGGCCCCAAGTCCCCAAAATTAAAAAGGGGGAAACTCCAAAAACGGAAATTGGACGCACACTAATACAACTGAATAAAAAAAAATATACATATATAATAAAATAAAATAAACGCCCAAAAGGAGAGGGTAAGAATAAAAAAAAAAGTAAAGGTATACAAAGTCGTATATAAAATAATATAATATAAATAATATAAATATAATAAATGTTCAGAGAGAACAAGCCACTCCAATTGCAATTGCACAACACATAGTACCGAAAGAGTACGGCCATGACCTACCCCAGCGTTCACTGGCGGAATAAATATGCAACCACCGCCGAAAGCGTCATGCTTAACGCGGACATAATAAACAAATGAAAAAGAAAAAAAACAAATGAGCGGCCGTCGAAAACGTTACAACTCGTCGTCTAAACGAAAACGGAGACCATCAACGCTTGCACTATTGAGAGCGCAAGTGCATCGAGTACAGCGACCTCAGTGGACAGCGATCTTGACGCAGGTGAGCGCTGCTCCAAGTGCATCGAGTGCAGCGACCGCAGTGGACAGCAACCTTGAAATAGGTGACCGCTGCTTTATTGCAGAAGGCGAGCAGTGCAAGTCGACGAGCAGAGGCAACACGTCGGCAACACGTCGATGCGTCGACAATTCGGAGAGTGACTACCATACAGCACGCGGATTCAGGAATTGGCAGCATTTCATGGCAGAATTTCACCGGCCAAATAAATAGGAAAAGTTGCGGATGCAAGAGAAGCGACGAACGTAGATTTCGCCCAGTTAAGCATACCAACTACTAGCGCAGCAGCACGCGCACGAGACGACAACCACTCAGTATAGAAAACACCCACACCACACCCATCAAGGAGAGTGTCCACAAGCGACAACACGGCGACGGATATGTCTCAAGAATACCCGAAACAAGTCCGGGAGTGGAATTTTTGCTTCAACGGCACCACTAAGCCGTTAGAATTCTTGGAGCAAGTCGAGTGGTCAGCCGATGCATATGGACTCGACTTGAATTTAATTCCCAGGACCATGCCTGAACTTTCCAGGCAATGGCACTGAAATGGTATGTAGTCATTAATCAGCACTGGACGAGATGGATAGCGTTCGTCCAGAGTTTCCAAGAGTTCTTCTTGCCAAGAGATTATTTCGAAAACTTAAAAGACGAAGTCAACCGAAGACGTCAGGCTATAAACGAGTCATTTAAGGTGTATATGGTGGAGATGCAGACGCTAATGCGGCCACTTCAGTATACGGCGGACAAACAACTGCACAAAATCTACAGCAACAGCCTTCCAGACCTACGAGCGTACGCCAGGCTAGGTCAATTCAACAACTTGACAGAATTGATGCATTTGGCAGCCGCGTTTGAGGAACTCGAGGTAGACAGGGAGAAGTTGAGACAGCAGAGCCGCGTGGAACTCCCGAGTTACAACACTCAACAGCCAAGGCAAGTAGAGCTTCAACAGAGCCACATGGATCCACCACAGAGACGTCGCTACCACCAAATAGAGCCCGCGCTAAGGCAAAACTGGCCACGGCTTATGCGGATAGAGGATAGTGGACGGACACACAGCAAAAACGTACCACAAGAGAGTCGAAACAGACACGAGACCCAGACGAGCCCCGAAGACGAGACGCGACAACTGAAAAACGCGTATAAAAAACCCAGCGATGGCCTGCAGACATTGCGGCCAGAACGGACACCGTGCGATAGAGTGCAGAAATAATTTGCTGGACTATTCTTGGATATGTGGACGTACCGGAGCTCGTACGTCAGTATGTTGTCCGTCGGGAAAATTTTAATTTTTTTATATTTATAATTTTATTTATAATTTTTATATTATTTTAATTTAAATTAAATTACATGTTTTAAGCTTTTATATTTTTTTTTTTTGTGTCGACTGACTTTTAGTTGACAATAAATAAAAATAAATAAATAAATAAATAAATAAATAATTGAAATTTATTAATTTGCTTTAAGTTTGCACTTTAAATTTAAATTTACAGTTTATCGAATTCAAGTTTTTAATGTTTGTAACTTAAATTTGGATTTTTGATTCTGTTTTGAGGAGGCGCTTTTTTGCGGTCACCTATATTTGAGCCAGCCGCTGAGCTGGTGTTTGAGTTGAGTTTTAATTTTGTATGATTATTTATTTCTTATTTTATTTCAATTTTCACTCTATTCGCTTATATTAAATTCACAATATATTTCGTTTAAAGCGATGCGCGTGTTTCGCTTGTATGTTTGTATGTATGAAGGTTTGTATGTTTGTATGTATGTATGTTTTTATGTTTGCTTTGATGCGCGTAATTCACTTGCACATGCACAGTCTACGCGAGCTAAATCGAGAGTGTGCGGTGAACTTGCGTGAGCAAGGTGAAGATGAAAGAATGGCAAATACAAAACCCAGGGATGGGCATGCAAATTACGTTACGAAGCTACGTTACTTATCGATACTTATAATTGATATAATTAATTGTTTGTTGGCTGCTGCTGCCTCCGACATACTCCCCCGTTGAAAGTCCAAGGGTTTCAACCGATTTGGTTCCAAGGGGCAGAACAGCGATCTTGCCAACGGCTCTTTTGACTGTGCCAGCTGCAGTTTTAATTATTGCAACTCGCGAGACGCCGTCCTTTCCAGTAATGGTGCTCTCGACCCGGCCAAGACGCCATTGAAGGGGTGGCACGTTGTCATCCTTCAGCACCACGATAGAGTTGATCCTCAGGTTAGGCGTCGATGAGCGCCATTTTGAGCGTTCTTGCAGCAATGACAAGTAGCTGGTGCTCCACTTGCGCCAAAATGCCTGCTGCATTTGACATACGCGCTGCCAGCGACTTAGGCGATTGATGTCGAGATGCGTTAAGTCGGGTTCTTCAATTGTGGCGTATGGAGATCCAATCAGGAAATGCCCAGGAGTGAGAACTTCTAGGTCGCTTGGATTCTCTGAAATGGGACAAAGAGGTCGTGAGTTCAACATTGCAGAAATTTCGCATACAAGGGTTCGAAGCTCGTGAAATGTGAGGACAGAATTTCCAACGACGCGATAGAAGTGGTGCTTGGCAGATTTTACCGCAGCCTCCCACAAACCACCAAAATGAGGAGACCGAGGCGGAATGAAATTCCATTTGATTCCGATCGAAAGGCAAGAGTTCGAAAGCTCCTTAATATGAGGGTCGCTCAAAAAGAGTAGCCTCAACTCGTTCAGCTCATTCCGTGCTCCAACAAAATTTGTTGCATTGTCGGACCAGATTGAATTGGGTTTGCCTCTGATGCTGATGAATCGCTTTAGTGAAGCGATGAACGATGCGGTTGATAAGTCCTCAACCAATTCCAAATGTACTGCCTTGGTGGCAAAACAAACGAATATTGCTATGTAGCACTTTGTGGGCGGCCTGTTCCTGACTTCTGACTTGATAAGGAATGGTCCACAAAAATCAATTCCAGTTGTGCAGAACGGGCGGCCTGGTTGCACTCGATCTGCTGGTAGCGGTGCCATGATGTGCTCGAGAAGCTTGGGCTTCATTCGAAAACAACGAATGCATTTGCCGATGACTGCTGACACGGTTTTTCGCCCGCCAATGGGCCAAAATCGCTGTCGAAGTGCGGCCAGCAAGCTTTGTGGTCCACTGTGCAGGAACTGGCGGTGAAAATGATCGATGATGGCGATGGTGACGGGGTGCTGAGCTGGCAGAATTATTGGGTGCTTTGCCTCGTAATCCAAAGACGAATTCTGAAGACGCCCGCCAACGCGAATTAATCCGAAGCTGTCCATAATCGGATTTAACGATATAAGTGTTGATTTTGATGCTACAACCTTCCTTGTGAGCAAATCCTTGTGTTCTTCGGCGAAGTGAACCATTTGGATTCCTCTAAGTAGAAGATGTGTGCCGGCCTTTATGTCGTCGACTGTGAGTGGGCCTTTGGAACGATCTTGATCATTCGTCTTGACCTGAGCGAACCTGTATATGTATCCAAAGACTCGTTGCATCTTGCCAAAGGAGTTTTGGTACTTGCATCTGAACGATATATCAAGCTTGTCCGTTAGAATTAGGGCATGACGACGACGTTCGGGCAGATCTGAGCGGGTAGGAATGTCTGGCGGCCAATCATCAGTAGATGAGCGCAGAAAGGCAGGTCCTTCACGCCAAAGAGTTGATTCCGAAAGTTCGAGTGCTCCGCAGCCACGCGATAGTATGTCAGCTGGGTTCAAGTGGGTAGGGACGTGGTTCCAAATCATCCCCTTGGTGCGCTCCTGAATCTGAGATATTCTGTTGGATACAAAAATGTTAAATTCAGATGGAGCTTGTCGAATCCAAGAGAGTGCAATAGTCGAGTCGGACCAACAATAGAACCGACAAGGGTGCGGTGCGCATTGAGCGATGTTGGAGACGAGCTCTGATAATAGATGCGCAGCGGCTAATTCCAGCTTGGGAATTGTAAGCGTTTTTAGTGGTGCAACTCTTGATTTGGAGCATAGGAGATGAGAGGAGTAGGCACCCTGCGCTGTCTGATCGCACGTAAACACAGGTGCCGTATGCGGCTAAGCTTGCATCGCAGAACGCATGTATTTCCCATGATGAGTGTGGCTGCAGAACCAAACGAGGGAATTTGAGCGTACCAGCTACGGCTATTTGGGAGATGTGCTCAATCCAGGCAGAGTGTAGAGACTGAGGAAGGGCTTCGTCCCAATTGAGTTTGTCCTTCCACAGCGTCTGTAAGAATATCTTTAGTTTGGTGATTATAGGAGATATTAACCCGAGGGGGTCGTAGAATTTGGCGATTGTGGCTAGTATTGTACGCTTGGTTACAACGTTGCCGGAGAGAGTAGACGACGGACTGAATAGAAGATAATCAGAGTTGGTATCCCAAGCCAGACCCAGGGCCTTCTTGACATCGGTTCCATCGTCGAACTTCACCATTTTTTCGCAGTCCGCTTCCAGCTCGCCATCCAGGGCTGTTTCCTCATTTGAACACCATTTTCGAATAGGAAAGCGTCCTCTTCGGAGCAGCTCCTTGACCTGCTGACGAATTTCAACAACTTCTTCGATGGTGTCGCCTCCAGTAATTAGATCATCAACGTAGAAATCCCTTCGAATGATTTTTGACGCAAGGGGTAGCGAGTTTTCTTCGTCGTAAGAAAGCTGTTGCATAGCTCGAATAGCTAAAAATGCCGCAGGCTTTGTTCCGTATGTAACGGTGTTTAAGGTGTACACCTGGACTTCGTCGCTCGCCTTGTCGCGCCATAGGATGCATTGAAGGTATTGGTCTGGATGAGTCACGCGAACACAGCGGTACATCTTGCAGATGTCCCCGCACAAGGCAACCTTATAAAATCGAAATCGAAGTAATGTGGTGAATATCTTTGGTTGTATGGATGGTCCTGCAAACAATAAATCGTTTAGAGAGAGTCCAGATGTGGTTTTTGCGGAGCCATCAAAAACGACTCGCAACTTGGTCGTGGTGCTATCAAGCTTCTGCACGCAATGATGAGGTAAGAAATATTGAGGTACAGCAGATTGTTTGGAGGCTAATGACATGTGTTTCAAGTCAATGTATTCCTTCATGAATGCAACGTACTGCGACTTTAGAGATGCATTTTTGGACAATTTCGATTCGAGTGCATTGAATCGACGTAGGGCACTGTTGTATGAATCCCCAAGCGCATCGAAGGGATCCTTGGCTGGGAGCCGAACTGTGTACTCGCCTGATTCAAGACGCGAATAATTGCGGAGAAATAGTTGCTCACAAATAGTATCCTCATCCGACGGCATATCTGCAGTGCCGCAATTATTGTCTATTTCCCAGAACTGCTTGACTAGATCGAACAACGGTTCCGATTCCGCATGCTTGCTCGCTGCCGCTAGAGATGAGTGTTTGGGAATAGCACAGCCTCCAGAAACTATCCAGCCTAGTTTGGTCTTCTGAAGCGTGGGTAAATGATTTGCCAGTCGAATTTGCCCAACGCAAAGCAAGTCGAAAAATATGCCAGCGCCAATCAGCATATCGATCCTTTGACCTTTGTAGAAGAGTGGGTCGGCGAGGTGGCAGTTGCTGGGTATTTTCCATCCGGTGGTATTTATGTCGAAGTGAGGCTGATAATCAGTTATCTTTTGGGTTACGACTGCAGAAAATGATCCTTGATAGGAGCCAGTAGCTGATTGCGCAACAATGTCAGCTGCTTTGTTGAGCGAGAGAGAGGATTCGCCTATGCCTGATACCACCATATTCGAGCGGCGTGGTTCCAACTGAAGCTGGTTGACGAGACGAGTGGTGACAAAGTTGAGCTGCGATGCTGAGTCCAGCAGCGCTCTGCAAGGTACGAAGGTGCCAGATCGATTTCTGACGAGTATGATGGCCGTTGCGAGCAGCACGTAGTCGTTCTCGTGATGTTTCAGGGCTCTAGGTGGCGATGTGGACAAGGAAACAAGTGATGCGCCTTGAGCACGCGTTGTGTCGGGCAGCTGAGATGCGGCAGAACTTGTGCCCCAATGTAGCAATGAGTGGTGCTTCTGCTGGCAATGTCTGCAGTGACCAGATTTGCATTGCTGTGGACTATGCCCTTTGCGAAGGCAGTTAATGCAGAGGTGCAGCCCTTCTAGCTTCCCTGTAGCGAATGGTGGGAGTTAAATTGGTGAATCGTGTACATTCTAATAAATCATGATCAGCAGATTCGCAAAAGACACAAGATTGCGCGCTGTTGACAATGAGTGCATTGCGTGTTTGTACATACGCGTTTCCCACGTGCTTGCCAGGTGTGTGCGCTGCCGTGGCAAATTCTAAATTTTCCATCATGCGGCATCTCCTTTCCAAGAATGCGGACATGTCGGTCCATTTTGGTAGCCCTTTCAGGGGTAGTGCTTCCTCCCACTTCTCCTGCGTGGCCTGATCCAATTTGGATGTGAGTCAGGTGAATCAGCAAGCCATCTGCGACGGCGTCAGCAGATGCCACTGCGTGCAACGCGCGCAGATGTGAATTGATGCTGTCGCTCAACT
This sequence comes from Drosophila incognita, assembly GCA_035042225.1. NCBI lineage: Eukaryota > Metazoa > Arthropoda > Insecta > Diptera > Drosophilidae > Drosophila > Drosophila incognita. Next base: position 9,612 of record JAWNLQ010000171.1, read on the forward strand.
GACGCAGACTGCTTGCCGACCCCTTGTCCACACCTTGAGAGCCTGAATATGGACCGGATGTGCGCCTGAAAGTGCAGCAATTTATTGTCAAAGCGATTTATCAACAATTCCATGGCTTTGTCGTAATTGTCCTCTGTTGGTTCAAATGCGCGAATCGCTTCCAACGCAGGTCCAGTTAGGCATGATCGCAGATGTTGAAACTTCTCCACCTTCGTTATTTCCTCATTCTGGCCGACGACGGTGTTATACATGGCGAAGAAATCGGGCCAGTCGATGTACGCACCGCCGAAACGTGGAAGCTCAAATGGTGGTAATCTTGAGGGACGCGCCGCGCTTCTTGAGCTACCATTTGGCTCGTTCGTATTGCTCTGGACTGATGTAGAATGGAGGATCGAAGCCTTGCGCATGCTGGTGAGTTCACAAGTGAGCTTGGAAGTCACCTCGCAGCTGACTTGGTCAAATTGCCATCTTGCGTCCGTGGACAGCTCCGTAAGATCAAGCTTCTCAAGATTGGATTGTGCAGCATCAAAGCTAAGGCGCATTTCGCTGCTTAAATCCAGTCTGGCCTGCAACTCAGCTTCATTGAAGCGCATCAGCTGCTCACTGGTTAAAAACTCATTAAATGCTTTGAGTTGCCGAAATACTGATTCTGCCTTTGCCTTGTAGAAGTCAACGTCAGAGGGCAGAGCCGCATTAGAATTTGATTCGCTGGCCATTTCAATTGATAGTCACGATTGACTCACTCGATCAGCACTGTCGAATATGTGCGTAGATTTAAATGTATGTTGTTGTTATGCGAATAACGGACGAACGAAATGCAAACAAAGTTAACGGCAAGTACCGGTTGACCGCTGATTGCCCGCTGCGTTAACGAGAGTTCTTGCACAGCGCAACTAATGATTTGTTGGTCAACTGTACCACTTACGAGCATATGCGAATGCAAGAATGTGAGCGGGCAAACGGGGACAAAAAAAGGTACACGCGCGTAATGAAAACGAGAGCGAATGTGTGTATGTGTGCGAGCGTATTTGATGGGCTTTGCATCGAATTATGCAGAAGACGCTTAGATTGGTTATTAGCACGATAGTTAATAACCTTTCACTTGCACATGACACGACACATGAACGAAATTATGTATGTATGTGTGTGTGCGTGCGGGAGTGATTGTTGGTCTTTGCATCGGATTATGCAGAAGACGCTTAGATTGGTTATTAGCACGATAGTTAATAACCTTTCACTTGCACATGACACGACACATGAACGAAATTATGTATGTATGTGTGTGTGCGTGCGGGAGTGTTTGTTGGTCTTTGCATCGGACTATGCAGAAGACGCTTAGATTAGTTATTAGCACGATAGTTAGTAACCTTTCACTTGCACATGACACAACACATGAACGAAATTAAATAAAAAATAAAAAAATTCACGTCGGGGTCACCAAATGTTTTGAGGAGGCGCTTTTTTGCGGTCACCTATATTTGAGCCAGCCGCTGAGCTGGTGTTTGAGTTGAGTTTTAATTTTGTATGATTATTTATTTCTTATTTTATTTCAATTTTCACTCTATTCGCTTATATTAAATTCACAATATATTTCGTTTAAAGCGATGCGCGTGTTTCGCTTGTATGTTTGTTTGCATGAAGGTTTGTATGTTTGTATGTTTTTATGTTTGCTTTGATGCGCGTAATTCACTTGCACATGCACAGTCGACGCGAGCTAAATCGAGAGTGTGCGGTGAACTTGCATGTGCAAGGTGAAGATGAAAGAATGGCAAATACAAAACCCAGGGATGGGCATGCAAATTACGTTACGAAGCTACGTTACTTATCGATACTTATAATTGATATAATTAATTGTCTGTTGGCTGCTGCTGCCTCCGACAGATTCTATGAACTAGTTTTCTAGATTTTATTTTAAAAATAAAAATATATAGAAAATTTAGAAGTCCTTTTTAATAATAAATTAAATCCATTTAAATTTAAAAAAAAAAAAAAGGTCACCGGCGTCCGCCACCGAGGGGCGAGCTGGAGCCAAACAAGGGCAGCCCCAAGACTCTAATTGGCAGCCTGCAGGACGAGGGAGCGCAGCTGACAGCGGTCGTAGAGATCGGCAACTGCCAGCACAAGGCTACGATCGATACAGGGGCCACGAGTAGTTTCATTATCGAGAAGCTAGCTCGTGGACTGTTCGACGTAGGCCGACGATGCGCAACCAAACGGCGAGTCCGCATGGCAGACGGCCGAAACAGCGGAGTCCGAGAACAAGTCGAGGTGAATATCAGGTTCGGAAGGAGTAGTATGGATAATACTCTATTGATAGTCCCAGGAGTCATCGAAGGCTTAGTTCTCGTATGGGATTTTTTGTCTGGCATGGGAACGGTTTTGGAGTGCGCAGGCCTGAGGATAAATATACCTGGAAAAAGAATTCGAGAGCGTCAGGAAGAGAGACTGTACATAGCAAAGACAGTCAAACCAGCTCTATTGTGGTAGACACGATGGACCAAGCAAATAAAAACTGCCACTGGATCCAAAAGATGCGAACGGGCATATCGAAAAATCCGAGGAAGTTTCCAGATTACATGGACAAGTCTGGAAACCTGTACAGACACATACCTCATGGAGCTGGAACAGAGGATGTTGCAGCCTGGAAATTGTGTGTGCCAACCGAGAAAAGGACACAAGTTCTAGGTGAGATCCACAACACCGCCGCCACCGGACATACGGGGAGCAGAAAAACAATCGCCCGAGTAGCAGCGCGCTACTACTGGCCATGCATATATAGAGACGTAAGAGCATATGTCCAACAATGCGAAGAATGTAAGCAATATAAGACAAGTCAATTGGCCGCGGTCGAAGCCTCGCAGGACCAAGGAAGGCACTTCATCCTGCGTCGTAGGCAATGGAACCCCAAAATCGGAGATAGGGTGTGGGTGAGATTACACCACCTATCAAATGCAGCAGAGGGGTTCGAAGCCAAGCTAGCACCGAGATACGGAGGCCCAACAGGAGAGGGTAATAAAAAAAACAGTAAGGGTATACAAAGTCGTATACACCTATATATGAAAAAGTAAATATAATAAATGTTCAGAGAGAACAAGCCACTCCAATTGCAATTGCACAACACATAGTACAGAAAGAGTTGGGCCATGACCTACCCCAGCGTTCACTGGCGGAATAAAAATGCAACGCGCGCCGAAAGCGTCATGCTTACCGCGGACATAATAAACAAATGAAAAAAAAAAACAAAAGAGCGGCCGTCGAAAACGTTACAACTCGTCGTCTAAACGAAAACGGACACCATCAACGCTTGCACTATTGAGAGCACAATTACCGGGACCACCGAAAAGCGTTTGCTTAACACTTTTACGGAAAAGGCAACAACATTGTCAATACGATCACCGAAGCGGAAGTCTTCCACTTACCGAAGAAAGGGGGGAGTGTGAGGAGCCATAAAGCTTTGACATTTGCTATATGCGCCCCTCGCAACAACTGCCACATATGCTATAGGCAGCCCTTGCAACAACTGCAACGAACGCGTCAGCATATTTCGTCAACAACGAAATCAACGGCAACCAGCGATCAGAACCAAAGGCATACACGCCTTGGTCAGCATATAGTGCAAGCATATCCACCGTGGGAGAGCAAGCTTGCATTACAACCAACAACCAAAGCCCACGTGGCTACTTCAGCGGACGCTACCGGATGAATGGGCAACTGACACCACCACTGGGCGCCGTCAGCACATTCCGCATCGGACAGCGCGATGTGCGCGCTACTCCAAGTGCATCGAGTACAGCGACCACAGTGGTTGCTCACACTTCAAATCGATTAATCATATTTCAAAAATTTCAAAGACCGATGGTAGGTACATTTATTAACCACCAAAATTAATATATGACCCCTATAGACTGGGGTTTCCCCACCTGCTAAGTAGGATTATGTAAAAAAATACCCTATTTTTTGTTTACTGCTTTCGAGCAGTCTTAAAAAAGCAATATATTTTCCGTATAAAAGCCTATATAAGGTTGTTAATACTTAGTATGATATCCATTAGCCTTAACCACTTCGCTTAACCTATTATTCATGGAGCATACCACCTTCCTGGGCTGATTCTGCTCCACTCCACTCCACTCCACTCATCCCGCAGAGCATTTTTGGAGTCTTCTTTGCTGGAATTTCTGTGCTTCCGGGTATTATTTTCCAGCAGAGCCCACAAATTCTCAATAACATTTAAATCTGGAGACTGTGTAGGTGGAATTATCACGTGGGGGCAGTTCCTGATGAGCCACGACTGTACTATCGTTGTCCTGGTTGAACCGGAAAGTACGTCGGATTCCTACCTTCTCGGCACTTTGGAGTAAATTTTCCTTTAGTATGTTGAAGTACACATTCTTGTCCATTGTTGTTTCAAAAATCACAAAATTCCCGAATCCGACTGACGACATACATACCCATGCCATGTCACTTCCTCCACCATGCTTGACTGTTGCCTTTACGTGTTTGGGATTCAGTTCAGTATTGGACTGTCGCCACACATAATTCCGTCCGTGGTGAATTTGGAATCATATGCAAATATAACTGTGTTCCGGAACTCCAAATCCGTGCCCAAGTGGTTTTTGGCGAACGTCATCCAAGTGTTTATATTTTTCACGCTTGTAAAGGGCTTCCTCTGTGGTACTCGGGGATTAAAGTCATGTTTGCGCAGAAACTTGCAAACAGTTTCCACACAGCACTTTTTACCCATTTCATCCTGCACCTGTTGAGCCACTTTTGGAGCCGATAGCTTGGGATTTCCTCTTATTTTCCTGGTGATCCTTCGCTCCTCCTCTTCGGTGAAAATCTTGTTTTGTGCCATTCTGCCCTTGCCCTCAATCCGATTTGCTTCGACGAAGCGTCGAATGATGTTATACACAGTTGAGTTGCTCAGATTGACCATTTCAGCTATTTGCCGATGAGAATATCCGTTTTGGAAGTGTTCCAGGATAAGTTTCCGTTGTGCAATGGTAGTCTGTTTGTCCATAGTCCTAAACTGACTACGAAGGATTGGTCTATTTATACCTAAAATACTCAACTTTAGGTAAAAAATCTGGGTTTTATGGCACCCAGGTGTCCACAATGTACCTGCTCCAAATAAAATTTTCCCTAAAAATAGCCAATATTTTTACATAATCCTACCTAGCAGGTGGGGAAACCCCAGTCTATAGGGGTCATATATTGTCCACACATATCCAGGTCACGATAATCAGATTCGTGTGGCCGACGTTAAAGCTGTTTCAGGAATGTACAAGCGCCCCATAACCAGGCTTGCGCCGTTATTTCCAGAAGACATGGCCAAAAAACACCCCATCGCCGAAACCGAGGACACACATAAAAATGATGCGCCACTCATTCAACAAAAACGGCTAATGTCACCAATCATAATATCGTCTTTGCTAATCCTGCCCTTTATGCTACCCTTGGTACTGACATATTCAGTATCTGTGACACGGTTCGACACAAGGACTGGAATCTATTATGAGAAAATTGGAACAACAAAGAGAGCAGTTTCCGACTGGACCATACATATCAATATACTATGAATTGGAACCATACTGGCGCGGTATGAAAATATTTAATTCAGGCATAGACGAATTCAATGACACATGCGCAGAATTAAATATAGATCATATATGTCGATAAGACTCCATATATCATCACTTTCGTCACGTGTATGATGAATTACAAATGACAAATTCACTTATGCAACGTACACGAAACCGCCGGTCCCCATTTGATGCAGTGGGTAACATTGCAAACAGTCTATTCGGAGTATTAGACTCGGATTATGTTAATAAAATGACCAAAGTGATAGAGAAGGTAAAAAACAATGAAGAATTCTTACGGACATTACTGAAGAATCAAACTTCAATACTTGATTCGACCATTAACATCGTCAAGAAGACAAGATCTGCATCTGACAAGCGACTAAGACTACTTGAACAGCAAGTCGATAATCATTAGTTAAAACAGAGGAAAATACACTAGTGCACGTCTCTCGGATACTTACCTGGCGCTAACAGTTCAATTGACACTGTTAGTAGCCAGCCTTCAGCGCATGCAATCAGAAATAGTGGACGTACTTACTGGAATTTGTCACCACACAATAAGCCCAATAATAATTTCGACCGATCAATTAAGGGAACAATTGGATCAAATACGGGATTATTTGCCGCCAGATCAAATGCCACCTGTACAGAATTATGCGAGCAGAAGGCCAGTCACCGACACTCATGTATTATTTAGAATCAAACTACCACTAGTGTCAACATCAATATTAGAACTTTTTAATATTGTGCCGATTCCAATGTGGGACTCTACAAGCTGGCGAGCTTAAGACACCTATTATGTCTGTAAACAACCACAGGGATCAATTCATGTGACTCACAACAGATGATCTGCAAGCTATGTTCAATGTTAACAATCGGTGTGAGTTTCAACTTTTTAACAACAAAACACCAACAACGTGTCAAGTAAATCATAGGACAACCAAAATGGTGTGGTCAAAAACACACCGTCCCAATAATTGGATCTTTGCAACGCATTCTTCAATGGAACTACAAGCCGTATGCAACGGAACCCCATCTACTATACATTTGAAGGGCACGGGACTACTATCGCTGTCATCAGGCTGTACTGCACGCAACTCAGAAATTAGCATCAGAACTTTTAACATCATTATAAGTCAAGTGGAAAAAGGTTATGCTCATTTTGGCTACCTAATCGAGCAAAACACCATTCAAGGACTGTTAACGAAATTCAACGTATCAGAGAACAAGGTACAAGGAGATACGGATCTGGATGATCTGCAGCTAAGATTGAACACACTCAACAAGCAAGAGCTGCCCGAACAAATAAGTTCAGTACAACATCATCACATCGCCGCTTATACTGCTTTAGTCATACCCCTCCTTGTGCTACTTACCTATGCACTACGGAAGCAACGTTTTTGGACCTGGCAACCAACAGCTACAAGAAATGAGGTCGCCACTATACCCGTGCCATCAGCAGCCCCTAGAAGATTCACACTGGATCTAGATGATGGTTGATTCACCGATTCAACGGCCGGGAGAATGTTTAGGCTCATATAATTAAATAATAAGCTATTTGTACGTGCGCTGCAGTTTGCGCAAACACACAGCAAATAAGTAAATATCAACAAATAATATTGCAAACACTGCACTCAACAGCAGTGGGTCAGCGGCCGCCTCATATTGCAAACGCTGACTTCAGCGGTTGCCTCATTTGTGAGGAGCCATACAGCTTTGACATATGCTATGTGCACCCCTCGCAACAACTGCCACATATGCTATAGGCAGCCCTTGCAACAACTGCAACGAACGCGTCAGCATATTTCGTAAACAACGAAATCAACGGCAACCATCGATCAGAACCAAAGGCACACACGCCTTGGTCAGCATATAATGCAAGCATATCCACCGTGGGAGAGCAAGCTTGCATTATAACCGACAACTACAACCAAAGACACACACGCCTTTGGTCAGCATATCCACCGTGGGAGAGCAAGCTTGCATTACAACCAAAAACCAAAGCGCACGTGCCTACTTCAGCGGACGCTACCGGATGAATGTTCAAATGACACCACCACTGGGTGCCGTCAGCACATTCCGCATCGGACAGCGCGAGGTGCGCGCTACTCCAAGTGCATCGAGTACAGCGACCTCAGTGGTCAGCGATCTTGACGCAGGTGAGCGCTGCTCCAAGTGCATCGAGTGCAGCGACCGCAGTGGACAGCAGCCTTGAAATAGGTGACCGCTTCTTTATTGCAGCGACAGCAGAACGTCCAAAGATCACACCACCGACGCGATCCGACCTATAAAAGAGGGCGTCACAGATACAGAAGGCGAGCAGTGCAAAGGCGACAAGCAGAGGCAATACGTCGACCATTGGATCGTAACAGGACGATCCACCAGCAAGGAGCTTCGAAGGAGCGAAGTCAGTCAGAGAAGGGCTGATCGCCACCTAGCTGGTACATGGAACGCATGGATATCAAAACGATATCCATATGGCAGTTACAATAGTACCGTACTAATAAGTGAAGCCGAATAAAACCATTAATTAATATATAAAGGATACGTGTTATTAATTATCGTAGCGCAATCAAATATAAATTTGTTGCTCGAACCCATAGCTCGGCTGAGTTTTAGCCCAGCTAAAACTGGACGAACTAAAAAGGTTCGTTACAACTGGCGCCCAACATTATATATATTAACAAAACAAAAATTGTTCGTGCCTAGGTATACTCCCACAAGAAGGAGGAAGTCTTGAGATATGGAGAAGAATTCCAAGTAGATCTCAGAGGAACACTGGATACGATGCGTCGACAATTCGGAGAGTGGGTGGACACTCACGAATCCAGACTACCATACAGCACGCGGATTCAGAAATTTGCAGCATTTCATGGCAGAATTTCATCGGAAAAATAAATAGGAAAAGTTGCGGATGCAAGAGAAGCGACGAACGTAGATTTCGCCCAGTTGAGCATACCAACAAATTGGAGCAAGTCGAGTGGTCAGCCGATGCATATGGACTCGACTTGAATTTAATTCCCAGGACCATGCCTGAACTACTCCAGGGAATGGCACTGAAATGGTATGTAGCCATTAATCAGCACTGGATGAGATGGATAACGTTCGTCCAGAGTTTCCAAGAGTTCTTCTTGCCCAGAGATTATTTCGAAAACTTAAAAGACGAAGTCAACCGAAGAGGTCAGGCTATAAACGAGCCATTTAAGGTGTATATGGTGGAGATGCAGACGCTAATGCGGCCACTGCAGTATACGGCGGACAAACAACTGCACAAAATCTACAAAAACAGCCTTCCAGACCTACGAGCGTACGCCAGGCCAGGTCAATTCAACAACTTGACAGAATTGATGCATTTGGCAGCCGCGTTTGAGGAACTCGAGGTAGACTGGGAGAAGTTGAGACAGCAGAGCCGCGTGGAACTCCCGAGTTACAATACTCAACAGCCAAGGCAAGTAGAGCCTCAACAGAGCCACATGGATCCACCACAGAGACGTCGCTACCACCATATTGAGCCCGCGCCAAGGCAAAACTGGCCACGGCTTATGCGGATAGAGGATAGTGGACGGACACACAGCAAAACGTACCACGAGAGAGTCGAAATAGACACGAGACCCAGACCAGCCCCGAAGACGAGACGCGACAACAGACAAGCGCGAACAAGGGCAGCCCCAAGACTCTAGTTGGCAGCCTGTAGGACGAAAGAGCGCAGCTGACAACGGTCGTAGAGATCGGCAACTGCCAGCACAAGGCTACGATCGATACAGGGGCCACGAGTAGTTTCATTAGCGAGAAACTAGCTCGTGGACTGTTCGACGTAGGCCGACGATGCGCAACCAAACGGCGAGTCCGCATGGCAGATGGTCGAAACAGCGGAGTCCGAGAACAAGTCGAGGTGAATATCAGACTCGGCAGGAGCAGTATGGATATTGCTCTACTGATACTCCCCAGTCATCGATGGCTTAGTTCTCGGATGGGATTTTCTGTCTGTCTGTCTGTTTTGGAGTGCGCAGGCCTGAGGATAAATATACCGGGAAAAAGAATTCGAGAGCGTCAGGAAGAGAGACTGTACATAGCAAAGACAGTCAAACCAGCAGTAAGTGTTGCAGATGCCAAATCTCGACCGCCCCGGAAGGAGACATGCCGGAGAATCTCAATTGTGGTAGACACGATGGACCAAGCAAATAAAAACTGCCACTGGATCCAAAAGATGCGAACGGGCATATCGAAAAATCCGAGGAAGTTTCCAGATTACATGGACAAGTCTGGAAACCTGTACAGACACATACCTCATGGAGCTGGAACAGAGGATGTTGCAGCCTGGAAATTGTGTGTGCCAACCGAGAAAAGGACACAAGTTCTAGGTGAGATCCACAACACCGCCGCCACCGGACATACGGGGAGCAGAAAAACAATCGCCCGAGTAGCAGCGCGCTACTACTGGCCATGCATATATAGAGACGTAAGAGCATATGTCCAACAATGCGAAGAATGTAAGCAATATAAGACAAGTCAATTGGCCGCGGTCGAAGCCTCGCAGGACCAAGGAAGGCACTACAACCTGAGTCGCAGGCAATGGAACCCCAAAATCGGAGATAGGGTGTGGGTGAGATTACACCACCTATCAAATGCAGCAGAGGGGTTCGAAGCCAAGCTAGCACCGAGATACGGAGGCACAACAGGAGAGGGTAATAAAAAAAAAAGTAAGGGTATACAAAGTCGTATACACAGACAACAAGCCACTCCAATTGCAATTGCACAACACATAGTACAGAAAGTGTAGGGCAATGACCCACCCCTGCGTTTCTGGCGGAATAAAAATGCAACGACCGCCGAAAGCGTCATGCTTACCGCGGACATAATAAACAAATGAAAAAAAACAAAAGAAACATCGACGCTTGCACTATTGAGAACGCAAGTACCGGTACCACCGAAAAACGTTTGCTTAACACTTTTACGGAAAAGGCAACAACATTGTCAATACGATCACCGAAGTGGAAGTCTTCCACTTACCACTTACATAAAGCTTTGACATATGCTACATGCGCCCCTCGCAACAACTGCCACATATGCTATAGGCAGCCCTCGCAACAACTGCAACGAACGCGTCAGCATATTTCGTAAACAACGAAATCAACGGCAACCAGCGATCAGAACCAAAGGCACACACGCCTTGGTCAGCATATAATGCAAGCATATCCACCGTGGGAGAGCAAGCTTGCATTTTAACCGACAACTACAACCAAAGCCACACGCGCCTTTGGTCAGCATATCCACCGTGGGAGAGCAAGCTACGGACGCTACCGGATGAATGGGCAAATGACACCACCACTGGGAGCCGTCAGCACATTCCGCATCGGACAGCGCGATGTGCGCGCTACTCCAAGTGCATCGAGTACAGCGACCTCAGTGGTCAGCGATCTTGACGCAGGTGAGCGCTGCTCCAAGTGCATCGAGTGCAGCGACCGCAGTGGACAGCAACCTTGATATAGGTGACCGCTGCTTTATTGCAGCGACAGCAGAACGTCCAAAGATCACACCACCGACGCGATCCGACCTATAAAAGAGGGCGTCGCAGATACAGAAGGCAAGCAGTGCAAGTCGACGAGCAGAGGCAACACGTCGACCAGTGGATCGTAACAGGACGATCCACCAGCAAGGAGCTTCGAAGGAGCAGTGCAAAGGCGACAAGGAGAGGCAACACGTCGACCAGTGGATCGTAACAGGACGATCCACCAGCAAGGAGCTTCGAAGGAGTCAGTCAGAGGCAGGCAGTCTGAGACTCACCTCAATCAGTGCGAAATCTAGGAGCGAAGCAAGACAGAGAAGGTCTGATCGCCACCTAGCTGGTACATGGAACGCCGGATATCAAAGGGATATCCTTAGGACAGTTACCATAATAACATAATAATAATTAAAATAAATCAAACCTTTAGTTAATATATAAAGGACACGTGGTATTAATTATCGCAGCGCAATCAAATATAAATTTGTTGCTCGAACCCATAGCTCGGCTGAGTTTTAGCCCAGAGTTTTAGCCCAGCTAAAACTGGACGAACTGAGCACATCAGACCGAAGTCCGGCTCTGATTGCAGTTGCGGCGAATTCGCTCTCTTTCGTCCTCTCCCTTTCGCACGCAGGTTGTCAGCCATATGAGCGTGTCTGACACACATGTCCACCAGGACATGTGCCGTTATGTGTGAGGAGTATTGCGAGGGCAATATCTCCATCCATACTCACACTAACGGCAGACATAGGCTGGCACCAGCAAATGGCAGTGGAAAATTACCAGAAATCACGCCACCGAGGCGATCGCGTGATTTCTGGTACAGTCCCGACAAAAGGCCACAACCCGGCCTATATAAAGAGCGTCGAAATGCACAGTTCGAGTGAAATCCGAGACGCGGAGCAGAACCTCTGTCGAACGACAGAGCGACTTTAATATCAAGTGCAACGGGGACACGCTGCCCAACCAGAGAATCACCTTTTGTCAGCACGAGCTACAAATAAGATCAACGCGAGTGCGACAAACAAAACCAACAGCGAGAAAAGGCTGTTGGAATCCAGGACACTGAGGTCCTTGAAGGTTAAAGTAGTGGATCCTTGCTACGTTCAAGTTGTGCCACGAGGCGAGGCCTACACAGTAACAAGCCAAGCGTGCGATAACCTGCCTGGGGTGACAGTATACGCGCGAACAACCCGTTTGGTCAAACGGAGCCGTATGCAAAGCTGTTGAACCAGTGCAAAGCCGCGGACTGGCGTAACTGGTGTACGGGGTGCCTTGAACCAACTTCCCCGAACAGGACCACGCACTGAAACAAACCAAGGCTTCATCAGCTGGCTTAACATAGCTTACGATCCACATCCTCTCTCTTGGCAACGCAATCTGCTCGCAGCGCACTCCGCGCTGTTAGCAGCCTCCACACAGCGCACTCAGCGCTGTTAGATAACAGAAAGCTAATATGTTAGCATCTATAACAGTCGTCAAATAACCTTGAAGTCGTAAAAACCTTGTAACAAAAGCCACGCACAAAGTTGTGCCTCCATATATAGTGAAATAAATATATCTGAAAAACCATCCCGCTGCCTTTCATTGAAGGAAGGAAGAGAAGATTGAGAAAAATACGCCCCCCTACATTTTCATGGTCCTTCGAGCCGGATAAAAGAAGTACCTTGTCTCCGCTCGCCCCAGCTCGCATCGGTGGATTTTTCGAATCAACATCCAGATAAGTACATCCAACTTATCTCAATCAAAATACAGTCCGCTGAACTGCCAATTCCTGGCCTCCATATTTCAAAATACCATAAGGTATTAATGTCCGATAATTGTACGTAAAAAAAAGTGCGAAAAGTGTGAAGTGAAAATTGTCTCAGCAGCCATATTTTTTCGACTATCCAAAGTCCAAAGGGCTCGCAATTTCACTTTAGCAGACTTATATGTACCCCAAACATAAAGCCACACACACTTTTTCATGAAACAAGTACAATTATTTTTTTCATTTCCAAATTAATTTCCAAAGCAAACTCGGCACAATTTTGCCGCCGCAAATTTAAATTTTATTTTAAATATTACGAGCACACAATCCAATTGCATACAAACATATATATGCAATCCAATTCCACACTACATACATACATACATTAAAACATATAACCACATAACAAAATAAAAATAATAATTTGGCCGCACACACAAACACAAAGAGATTAATAAAATAACAGACGGCATAACACAAAAACTAATTACAACTAAATTATTGCAAACATATGTATGTATGTAACCAATTCCAACAGTGACGGCAAAGAATAAATACAATTAACGCGTGTTATTGTTTCATTAATATTATTCATTTTATTTGTTATTGCGATAATAATAATAATTCTAAAATTGTTCACGTCAAACATATTGTTTTGTGTTGCAAAAATCTTTTTCCGCTGACTTTAAGTGCATTGATTGATTTGTCACTCCGCGTCAATTGCACAGTCAGCTGTTTTTATAATCATATGCCAGCACATCCAGGGCTGCAGTGATATAAAAAATATTTTTATGCGAGATCACCATTCCGACTCTTCACAGTCACGATCACTATCGCTAAAATAAAAAATTTAATAACACAAATTTCCCGTCCGAGTGTTCCGATTCCACTCGTTCCAAAATAATAAAAAAGTATTTTTTTATTTTTTCGTGTGCAAATTTCTGCTTCATTTCAAATTTCCCGTCCGAGTGTTCCGATTCCACTCGTTCCAAAATTATAAAAAATATTTTTTTTATTTTTTTGTGTGAAAATTTCTGCTTCAGTCTCTGAGTATCTACATCCATATATATGAACTCAGAGGACAATTCCAAGAACAAGAAGCAATTATCCGTTCCTCCACAACGCGATATCAAAAGTTCGCCCAGTTCCGCATCGTGTGCTTCCAAGAGACCATCTCCAAGGTCGTCGGCTTCAAAGGTCAAAAGTGACCCAGCTCCTAAAGGGAATATTAAGCCTGTAAACCCAAAACAGCTCATTCCAAGGAGTCCGGCAGGCACACGCGCTCAAGTCAGCAAAATCCTGAACTCGAACAAAATGGCTTTGAACGATTTTATCGCCATTTCCGACAGACTTAGCCATTATGAGGCTATGATCAACGTTCCATCCTCCACTCCTGCTACAGTTTACACACTCGAGATCCGACGAGACCAAATCCGTTCCCTGTGGGAAAAGGTCGAAAAGGAATACGAGTTGTGCTCCAAAACTGCGATCCAAGGGGAAAGCAGTGAAGACAGTGCGATCAGGCAGAATAAGTATTTCCATTGCTATTCTGTCTACGAACGCTGTGCAGCTCAGCTCAGTGAGCAAATCGCACAAGCTGCGGCTGCAAGCAGACCGCAGCCAGCTCCACAAGCACCTCCCGATAATGCGAGGCTGCAGACTTCCTCCCATCGACACTGAAGTTTTCAGTGGAGATTACCTCCGGTGGCCCACGTTCAGAGATCTGTTCACAGCAGTCTATATAGACAATCCCAGTCTATCCCAGGTCGAAAAGCTATTCCATTTAAATGCTAAGACCAGCGGTGAGGCGAACACTATTGTTGCCAAATCCCCGCTAACGAATGAAGGCTTTCAGTCAGCGTGGCAACACCTGACTGAGAGATTCGAAAATAGAAGACTGCTTGTGAACAATCAACTCAAAGTGCTGTTCAACCTTCCATCCATATCCCATGAGACTGGAAGTTCCATCAAGGACCACCAGAGCACCATCCAAGGGTGCCTGAACGCGCTAGAACTAGCCAAGGTCAAGACTGACAATTGGGACTGTTTTCTGGTCTTCCTGTGTTCCTCGAAGCTCCCAAAACTGACTCTATCATTGTGGGAGCAATCCTTACATAATAAGTCAGAAATTCCGACTTGGGAAGCGCTCAATTCATTTCTATTGGAGCGATACCGCACCCTAGAGGCGATCGAGGACATGAAGCCATCCACAAGCACACAAATTCCACAAAGACCTACCCGCAAAGAGGGTTTCTCCAAGGTCAACTCCTTCGAAAACAAGATTTCGATCAAGTCCCAATCGTGCAGGCTCATGTTCCAAAGAGAATCATCCGATTCGCTTATGTCCGCAATTCCTCGAGATGTCTGTCAAGGACAGAGCTGCGTACATAAAGCAGCAACAATTGTGTTTAAATTGTTTTGCGAGAGGCCATCTTCTCAAAGACTGCACAAGTGCACACAGCTGCTTCACGTGCAAAGGTCGTCACCACACACTCCTTCATCGTGGCGACCCCCCTTCCTCAGCAGCCTCCGCAACAGTTACTACTCCGAGTAACCCTCCAGAAACACAATCATCTCCACAAAGTCCGAGAAATGTTCAAACATATTTCTCTGCAAACACACAAGGTGTCTTGCTTGGCACTGCCCTTATAAATATCTGCCATGCAGGTATCAAACATAAGGCACGTGCATTGATTGATTCGGGTTCGGAAGCAACCTTCATCACCAGTAGGTTGTTCAACCTGATCAAGCCTCCGTTTCAACCCGTCCAAGCCCAAGTCAATGGCTTAAACCAAGCTGTCGCAGCCGAGCCTAAGAAGTTATGTCACTTCCACATAGGCTCTCCAACAAGGCCTCGAATTCAAATTGAGACTTCGGCCTTTGTCCTTCCACATTTGGCAGGCAACCTGCCATCGTACTCAATTCCTGAGAACACGTTGAAGGACCTGCCAAATATCCAGTTGGCTGACCCAACTTTTTCGAGGAGCTCGCAGATTGACGTGCTACTAGGCGCAGATATCATCCCATCCATACTGCTCGGCGGCTCCATTCCAAATATTTGTGGGACACTGTTGGGACAAGAATCAATCTTTGGATGGATTCTCACAGGTCCAATAACACAAGGCATTGCCACATCGATGTCAGCTTTCACAACAAGAATTTCCCGTCACCCGAAACCTCCAATACAGAATCTTCTCACAAAATTCTGGGAGGTGGAGGATCTTCCTTCGAGTCCTATAAGAGACTCAGATTCTGTATGTGAAACGAATTTTATCCGCACGCACACATCTCAAGCACGCCACATGGATCCCAATCGCATTGTACCCGGTTCCGCCGGTAGCACCGGCAGCACTGCGGAGGAATTTCAACATCCGCACCTAGCCACCATTACGGCGACAAGTCTCGCCAGCGCAGCGGCGCGGCGTGCGGCCGAACACTTTATGAGTTACGACAGTTTCGTGCCGCCATCCCCGATCGGCAGCTATAGTCCAGTAATGCAGCCAAAGCCGGCGCATTACGCCTCAACGACGGTCAACACGCCGCAACGACATCTTCAACAGTTGCAGCTGCCACCCACGGGCCACGCAGCAGAGCGAGTTTTCAAAATCAGGCTGCAGTTGCGGCCGACTCGTCTACCGCAGCGGTCGCCGCGGCTGTCAATAAAGTTGCCTCCAACTACTATGGTGAGAATTCATCGTCCAGCGGGGCCTCGCCTTCGCCCACAACAGTCGCTCATTCTACGCAGTCAGCATTCGCTCAGCTAACGCCGTTTGTTGAGGGCACTTCCACCACTGGACCACCTCCAGCTGCAGCGATTGCTCCACCCACGGTTGGTGGATTGCCACAAGCATTATTTCGCCTACAGAAGGGCACCCATCTCTACAAAGGTCCGCTGACAGCGCAGGAAACATCAACTACAGCAACACCGTTCGGTCATCAAGCGCCCTTTGCGCCCACATCTGCAACTCCTGCTATTTTTAATCCATTAGAAGAAGCAAAAGCAACAGAAGTTGCCTTATTTGCAGCTCCTGCACAGGAAGACCCACTCTTTCTGGCAGCTCCACCACCTTCTCTTTTTGTGCCACAAACGATCACAGCCACAGAGATCTGTGCGTCAGCCACTCTACCAAGCGCTTCCCTCTTCGAACCCGTCTCGGTACCAACAGCCCCAATTCAGGAGGTACCTCAATTCCAAAGGCTCAGTCGCTGAACTATCCCAAGGACTTCCCTTATGTCCAAGTGCAATAGTCGGCAAACAATTTGCACCGCAGCCCCAAATCCACAGACTTCGCCTAAATAAAGGAAACCCAAATAATAAGCTATTTTCTTTTCCTCCTTTACAGTTTCCTTTTTCTTCTTTCGTTTTACCAAGGAACAACATGCCTTCCCGCAAAAGCACAACAACGGCCAATCGCCCCACCTCGAACTCATTCAGGTGTCGAGTCTGCCGAGGAGTCCACGCGCTGCGGAAGTGCCAGCGTTTTCTTCGCCTTTCCGCAGAGAAGCGGTTGAGAGCAGTGCTCATTAACCACTACTGTCCGAACTGCTTGGCCCATAAGCATTCCGAGGGCACCTGCCGCAGTGATGCGTCGTGTCGGGTGTGCGACGGACCACACCACACTCTGCTCCATCTGCGCGATGCCGATCACGTGCCAAGGCGTCGGCGTCAAGTAGAGGACACCCCTTCGCCATCCCGTCGCTCCTCCTCACCCAGTAGATCTGCCACGCCGATGGACAGCAACTCACCGCCCACATCTTCAAAGGCTGCCATTGCGACTTCGTTGGCCTCGTTGATGCAGCACACAAGCGTGAACATTCTACCAACCGCTATTGTGCTGCTCCACACTGGTGCCAAATCGTTCGAGACTCGAGCGCTCATCGACGCATGTTGCCCGATGAGTCGCATAAATGCTTCACTGGCAACGGCCCTTGGGCTTTCCGTCACCAGCATTGGGTCCGAACGCGTTTGTACCGCTGTGCTCCGATCGAGGTCAACGGAGCTAAATCGGGAAATTGTGCTTGAGGTCGATCCTCAACTCCACCATAGGACCCCACTCCGAGCCGTCAGCAAGGAGCTTCATGACGAATTCTCAAATGTTGTCTTGGCCGACGAGGGATGGCACACTCCAGCGACTATCTCGCTAATCCTAGGAGCCGATGTGTATCCTCACATCATCCTGCCGGGCATGCTTCCGTGTCAGGGCGGCCTTCCTCTGGCTCAAAACACGAAGTTTGGCTGGATGCTGACCGGCAGCTGCCGATCCTAAGGCAATATCCATTTTTTTTTCTCCATTTCCAATGCTGCGCATTGCAAGGGGGGGAGAATGTTTATGTGAGATATGTTAAGCCGGGCTTCATCAGCTGGCTTAACATAGCCTACGATCCACATCCTCTCTCTTGGCAACGCAATCTGCTCGCAGCGCACTCCGCGCTGTTAGCAGCCTCCACACAGCGCACTCAGCGCTGTTAGATAACAGAAAGCTAATATGTTAGCATCTAGAACAGTCGCAAAATAACCTTGAAGTCGTAAAAACGTTGTACAAAAGCCACGCACAAAGTTGTGCCTCCATATAAAGTGAATCGAATAAATATATATGAAAAACCATCCCGCTGCCTTTCATTGAAGGAAGGAAGAGAAGATTGAGAAAAATACGCCCCCCTACATTTTCACAAGCCAAGGCCTCAGTAAATTGCCAAAGGAACAAACCCAGACATTACGCAAATATTAAGTGTGTTCAATTAACGCTAAATAAACCATTCAAATTAATTTAATATACGAAATAATTGTGTTGTTAATTATCACTTCGCGACCAATTCTATAAATTTGTTGCGCGAACTCACAGCTCGACTGAGCGTTAGCCCGGCAATGCAAAAAGGTTCGTTACACTATCATCGGTCTTTGGAATTTTTGAAAAATAATAAATAATTAGCTTATGCCAGGCAATTACTTTTTTTCTTTGACAATGCTCGATTTGAAGTGTGAGCAACTGTATATCATAAAGGAAAAATCGAAAATTGGCGATTCCGCAGATGTTATCTTCGCCCAAATCCTTCTTCGATGATTTTCGACAGAGGCTCTTCAGCAGTACGAGCAACATGTTAAAACGAAAAACAGAGATCCAATCTCTGGAGGAGGTACAGGAGTTTATCAATCAGCTATACCATGCGGTGGATTCAGTACAGAAAAACGTGATTAAAGAGACAACGCACCGTCAACAGAGAACTTGCCGATTTTGTGCGATAAGCGGGCACGAATTTAAAGCAGCAAATTTAAACATACGAAAGGAGTCTGTAAAAATTCAATATTGGGGACTCATGCTTTGGCGGAATGCAGAAAGGAATGGAGATGCCAAAAGTGTAACAAGTACCACAATACCTTGTCACATGAAGAATGAAAAAAGGAGAGTGTGAACTGGCTTAAACAAAATAAATAGCAGGGAACACTAATGGCCACGGCAATTATCAACGTGAAGAACACTAATGGATGGAGGATCGCAACGAACCCTGATATCAGAAGAGGCAGCGCAGCTTCTAAGATTGAAGAGAAACAAAGAAATCAAACCTCGTTTTTCAAGTAAATTCAATATGAAGACCACGGGGCTAGTACTTCCCAAGTTACAAAGAGCACTCCCCAGCAAGAGGATTGATATGGATATCGATACAGACTGGAAGAATTGCACTTTAGCTGATCCAAACTTTAACATGCCTAGTAGAGTAGACATGGTCATTTGTGTGGACTTATTTCCCTTAATAATGATGGGTCAAGTCAGAACTATTAATGGAGCGCTTGGACAAAAAACACGACTCGGATGGATAGTTTCCGGAAATATTGCCAGAGCACCGACAAAGGAGATTCTGCCCACGATCCTCAACAGAAATTGCAGCACATCGGAGCTGTATAAACTGAATACGCTGCTGCTGAGCGAACAGAATGCACCGATGCCTTCCTCCTCGTCGCGCTTTGGACTCAATGCGATGAGTCAACTCATCGATCGGATGGAAAATAGTCTCGATGATATCAAAATGTTGCGCGCCGTTCTGGGCATGCCGGAGAAGCCAGCAGCTCGTGTGGACATGTCCATGCCGCCGCCTCCAACTCAACATTATGAGGCACCGTCATCGCATCGCAGACGCAACTCAGTGCTGGCAATTCGTCCGTCCCAACCGCCTGTGGCAATCGATACTTCAGCTGTCCATGGACGTCACGACTATCCACGGGGTGATACGGAGGAGTCCACGGACTCGGTTAGGCGCCATAAACTACAGCCACCGCCGCAGTTACGTTTTCAGCAGCTAATGAATGAGTCCAAGCAGCTGATAAATTCTACATCGGATCTCAGTGCAGCATCCAAATACCGCAATCGGCAGCAGCAGTCGCCACATCATCATCATCATAGTTATCATTTGCATCCGGTGAATGCGCATCGCAGTCATCGCAACTCGCTGGACAACCATTTTGATGATGCCTCAGGCAAACGGTTGTACAACAGCAGCCAGCTGGTCAGCACAGTCAGCGCCAAGTCAAATATATAAACACATTCCATGAATCGTACGAAAGATCGCAGCAGGAATAACAATAATAATAACCAGAAGACCAACAAAAGAGGAAAAAAGCAAAGTACAGGACTTCATGTCAAGCATCCTGGAATAATAGCTGGGCATAAACTACAAACTACAAGCAGCATAAAAGCTTAACTTTAAATACGAATACTAAGTTTATATTACAGAAATTACATTTATTGCCCCCGCGGAGAATGTTCGAGTACGAACATGTGAAGCGTGAGATGATGATAGCTGGCCCATGCAAGCCAGCCTTGTTCATCGTTGTGCCTGCCTATGATGATTCGCAACTACCGTCAAATATAAATTTGTTGCCAGAACCCATAGCTCGGCTGAGTTTTAGCCCAGCTAAAACTGGACGAACTGAAAAGGTTCGTTACAAAGCGATACAGATCAGCAACGACTACGCTGTGTAAAATGGAACTAGACCGTGCTCGCAATATAATTCTACAAACAATACAGCAAATTGAATTTTCAGCTGAACTAAAAAGTTTGAAGCGCCACAACACTGTGGACAAAAAGAGCCCCATCTCATCACTCTCACCAATACAAGGGTCAGATGGACTCATGCGAGTTGGAGGTAGATTGGAGCAAGCCCCACTCCCGTACAATGCAAGGCACCAGATTTTGCTGCCTTACAACGATACAATAGTAAAAATGATATTACGAGAGCTGCATGAAGACAACATGCACTGCGGTGCTCAAGCCTTACGAGCAACCGCTAGACAACAGTATTGGATGCTGAACGACAAAACTATGTCGAGAAATATCGTCCACAACTGTGTGACGTGCAACAAGGCAAAACCCAAGCTGATGAATCAAATTATGGGCAATCTGCCAGCCGATCGAATGACACCAATACGCCCGTTTCTCACGACAGGCGTAGATTATTGCGGACAATTTGGATTCATCATAAGGTTCGCGGAAGAAGACCAGATAAGGCATGTATAGCTGTCTTCTGTTGCTTCTCTACAAAGGCTGTCCACCTCGAGCTGGTTAGCGATCTGACCACAAATGCCTTTCTAGGAGCCCTGCGGCGCTTTCTAAGCCGCCGCGGCAAATTTCAAACGATTCATTGTGACAATGCTACCAACTTTGTTGGAGCAAACAACCAATTAAAGGAATTAGAAGGTTCAATATTTGGTGAGAATGCGCAAGCAGAGATCATCAATCACTGCAACAAAAAACAAGTTGCCTTCAAATTCATACCGCCACGGGCGCCATCATTTGGAGGTCTATGGGAAGTGGCGGTAAAGTCTGCAAAACGACTTCTGGTTACCACTACTAATACCGCATCCCTAACATTCGAAGAGTCAAATACTGTAATTATCGAAATTGAAGCGATCTTAAACTCTCGCCCAATCAACCCAATGTCAAATGATCCCACCGACAACACAGCGCTCACCCCAGCACACTTTCTGATTGGTGAAACGCTGACTGCCCCGCCCGATGTCAACTCAGACCGCAATGAAAAATCCCTACTAAAACGGTGGGAACTTGTTTCCAGACTTAAGCAAGGATTTTGGAAACAATAGTCATAGGAATACTTGCAAGAATTGCAGGCCAGGCATAAGTGGAAGACCGTCAACCCCAACATCAAGGAAGGCATGCTGGTTATAGTCAAGGAAGACAATTTACCTGTGATGAGTTGGCCAATGGGACGCATTGTACGCAGTTACCCAGGCCAGGATAATCACATTCGAGTGGTTGACGTCAAAACTGCCTCAGGCATTTACAAACGCCCCATAACCAGGCTTACGCCGCTATTTCCAGAAGACATGGCCAAAAAACACCCCATCGCCGAAACCGAGGACACACATAAAAATTATGCGCCACTCATTCAACAAAAACGGCTAATGTCACCAACCATAACCTCGTCTTTGCTAATCCTGCCCTTTATGCTACCCTTGGTACTGACAGATTCAGTATCTGTGACACGGTTCGACACAAGGACTGGAATCTATTATGAGAAAATTGGAACAACAAAGAGAGCAGTTTCCGACTGGACCATACATAGCAATATACTATGAATTGGAACCATACTGGCGCGGTATGAAAATATTTAATTCAGGCATAGACGAATTCAATGACACATGCGCAGAATTAAATATAGATCATATATGTCGATAAGACTCCATATATCATCACTTTCGTCACGTGTATGATGAATTACAAATGACAAATTCACTTATGCAACGTACACGAAACCGCCGGTCCCCATTTGATGCAGTGGGTAACATTGCAAACAGTCTATTCGGAGTATTAGACTCGGATTATGTTAATAAAATGACCAAAGTGATAGAGAAGGTAAAAAACAATGAAGAATTCTTACGGACATTACTGAAGAATAAAACTTCAATACTTGATTCGACCATTAACATCGTCAAGAAGACAATATCTGCATCTGACAAGCGACTAAGACTACTTGAAGAGCAAGTCGATAATCATTGGTCAAAACAGAGGAAAATACAGTTTGGCTTTAGGCATCACCATGGTACACCAGAGCAAGTTCGTCGAGTAGTTCAGCATGTCCTCGAGGCCTTGGAAAATAAGCAGTACAGTTCAGCTGTCTTCCTGGATATCCAGCAAGCGTTTGATCGCGTATGGCATGATGGCATCGGGGCAGTATTTACTGCTGAGGTCCTACCTGCTTGGCAGTTCTTTTATGGTTCAAACATCCTCCGCATCGGAGCGGGTGTACCGCAGGGAAGTGTCCTCGGACCTGCCTTGTACACATTGTACACCGCGGACTTGCCGATTCCGGTAGCCAGAAACACGCCGCTTGCCACATACGCGGATGACACAGTGTTCCTTGCTAACTCCTCTACTGCTTGGAGAGCAGCAGCGGTTACGCAAAGGATCTTGGATGGTTTTAGTACATGGGCCAACCGGTGGAACATCTGCATCAATGAGAACAAGTCTCAGCACTGTACGTTTGCGCTCAGGATTGGTAACTGTCCAACCGTCCGACTCAACAACACGACCATATCTCAGGGGAACCATGTTCGCTACCTGGGTATGCATCTGGACAGGAAACTTACCTGGCGCAAACACATACAGATCACCGCAGCAGCGTGTAGATCCAAGAGGGCGAAACTCAACTGGTTGCTGAAGTCATCCAGCAAACTCAGGTTGAGAAACAAGCTGCTGGTGTACAGGAGCATCATCATGCCCACATGGACATATGGGATTCCATTTTGGGGCACAGCAGCAAAATCGTGGATTAATCAAATTCAAGTTCTGCAGAACAAGGTCCTAAGAGACATCTCTGGTGCTCCACCCTATGTGAGCAATTTGACGCTGCACAACGACTTCTGTGTACCGGCAGTCTTTAGCCAAATAAACCGACATACAAGTCGTTACAATGACCGGTTACATAACCATGTTAACCCATAGGCTTCGTCACTAGGGTCGAATACAACCCGCAGACGCTTAAAGCGCCTCCACACCAGCGACCTCTGGACTGTTGGGCGTTAATATTTTTCGTTAATGTTAGCCAAAAATTTTATATTTAATCTTACATTAATATTGTAATACGTTAAAACCAATTATTTGTTTATGTTATTAATTTAAATTCCCTGTTATTATGTATTCAATCTTCTAAACAATATTTTATAACCTTTCAGTAGGTTGATCAATATTTAATTAAATTGCAATATAAAAAAAAAAAAAAAGGAATATTTTTGCTTACCAATTTTTTTTAAATTCCACTTTTGTACAATTTTGGTGAAACTAAGAATAACTGATGACGTAGAAAGGTAGTAAATCTGAGGGTAAAGACCCAATGTCAGAAGGGACCGCAACGAGTTGAATAGCTCAGAAGTAAAAGGAGATGTCCGGATTAGAAAGGCCAAAGCTGAATGAAAAAATATGAAAAGTGGCCCTTTTGCAGCTTTCTTTTGCGCTGCATCAGTAAGTACTGGTTTGTCAGCATTTTCTGTAACAATATTAATTACAGACAATGAAATTGGCTCTTCCCCAGCTGTCTCTAACTCAGCAAAAAAAGGGTCGGCCGGTAATTTTTACACGTGTGGCTTTGGTTTCCTCTGTCAAAAACAAGGACAATGGGAAGATTTGGCGAAATATCGATTGCCTGTCTCAAATTCCATGTGTACAACTGGATTAGCGTTCTACTTGACTGCTCATCAAGGATTGCATCTAGTACTTTTATGAGCCAACCAGAGGTCAAGTCTCGGTTGTTTCGCTTTGTTTCAGTTACCACTTGCCGTCTTAATTTTAGAGTGCCAAGAATATATGTTTCTCACATACGTTCAAGATTCCAATGCACTTGTTGTGAGATCGATCCCTGTTTGTTCCTGATCGTCGAGTTCATCGACGCACAATTCTTCTAAACTTGAAAGCACCGGTCTGTACTCGTATTTATCGCTCACACTTACATGCGTATAGACTCCGATATGTTCGCTTGGACTTTACTCAAATAAAATAAGACTCGCTCCGCCTGACTGTCTTCATATATTTTATCAGACATCCTGTCATATGCTTGTTGTCAATTGATTTGCGCATATTCAGCAGATACTAACCAACATGGTGGGTGTAGATATGTACTACAGATATTTGAAGAAGAGATCGCCAAAAACCTGCCAACCTTATTTGGGGATTGTCACCTTAAAATTAAAATATGTGGCTTTACCGATTTGCGAATGTCGATTTAATCGATTTTCTATCCAACAGTTGAACAGTATGTACAAATGCTAAAAAAAAATAGCGAAATAATAACAAAATATATAATATTAGATTTATAATCGTAGAAGGTTAAGTCCGAAAACTCTTTTTTCTTTTTTAACTTACTAATTTATTTTATTAGAAATGGAGACATTTTATACCGACCCTGTGACATACATTCGGAATCGTCTTATCCACTGAGTTAGATGAATTTAAAATTTAGTCAGACTTACATTTGGCAGGATTGGGGGCCTGTTCTTGCTTGTCGAGGACATTTCCCCCCCTTAATATAAAGTCATACTCTTCCTCAACCAACTTTCCAGCATTTGATAATATTTTCGCAGTCATGTGTATTGAAAAGAGAAGCTTATGTCTTTCAAAAAGACCACGACATGTATTTTTGTACACTGAGTAGGTATGATATTCGCATATATTATGAATACGCTCATGCACTAGCTGATTTCGAGGGCTACGCTCAATAGATTGCGTAAAAAGCAGAATATAAGCTGGCAAAGAAAAAACATACATAGGGTCTATCTTTGACATATCAGTAAGGACAAAAAATAATATAGCAGCACGCACAGATGCGGGCTTGTATTCTTGACGTGCTAAATCAATTTCTATTTCTGTAATCTCTGCAATATTTAATGATTCTTTTACCAGACCAGATGTTTGACGTGATTTTTGCAATGTAGTAAATAGTTTATCATCATCAAGGAGTGATCCGCCACTTTCATTCAATAAGCGAAGAATCTCTCTGTCAAGATCAACAAGTGTTCGTTTGTTTCGTGCAATTTTTATCACAAGATCATCTTTCTGTTCTTCAAGAGCTGGTTTTTCCTTCCGTACAATAATAGCTAGCAATTGAGCTTCAAGCCCATCCTGCTTAAGAGCAAAATTTACAATTGTCAGTTTTGACGATATTTCGGGTGAATAGCAAGGATTTGAAATCTTTGTTGTTATATAAAATCGAAATTGTTCGTTATAGGATATATACTTGTCGTTAAATCTCATAAGCTTTTCTCCAGCTTGTATAGTATAGCTTCGGCGCAGAACAGGATATATAGCCTGGTCTATAACTTCTCCAATATTTTCCAAAATTACAGGAAATCCTTCCTTAATAGAAAGTTCTATTTTCTGCATATATTCACTCATACCGAAATCAATAATAATAAGCTGATTATTTTTCTCCATATTCCTAATCCAATTGTTTGCTTGCATTTGCGGATCGATAATCAGCGGCCATCTACTACCCAGAGTTACAACTACTCCGTTTTCTGTGCTTGAATCATCAGCCGGAAGTCCTTGCATATTCCATTCTCTGATAGTAACGGCGTTGCAGAGAAACACGGTAATTTTAAGTTCAGAAGTTGCTGGTATAAGTAAATCTTTAATAAGCTGTCTCCACTTATTCAGAAGTCCATCACGGTATTTTGTATCAAATGGACCCACGTAAGTAACAAATGCTATAGAAATGAGACAGTCTCCGGGTAGTTTTTCAAAATTCAAGTCCAATTGCTCCACAGTCTCAATCCAACGCTCCCGCTCGCTCGAAAGAGATTCTACTAAAATAATGGCACGTTCCAGTTGTTTTCGTAGACGTTCTTCCTTTGCACGTAAATCATTAAGCAATTCAGTCTTTTCATTCAACTGTCGATAAAGATTCTCTATGACTGCTTGTAGCTCTTCAAGTTTTTTTTGTGCTGCAGCCAATGCTGCTTGTTTTTCATCTAAAAATTTCATTGCGTTATCTAGTTTTTCTTGTTTCGGTGCAACAATCCGGAATACTTTACCATAATTCTCAATTGCAATAATCCACAGCATTAAAGACTTACATGCAACTGATACTACAGCCACTTTATCTGGTTCCAGTTCGGGATTTTTTGTGTACATTGCAATTCGCTTCAGTGTTTTTTCTGAAATGTGATCACGATCAAAATTTCTTAAATCGTTGAGAAATGTTGACTCACTAAGTACCTTTTTCGCATTCTCCCATGTTGGCTTCTTTCCTAAGAGAATTAGGACAGCTTCCATTACCTTTTCAATTTTCATGGGTGGACGACCATAAGATTTTACTTCAGCGATGTCTTTCTTATTTAGCGCGTCTAAGGCCTTCACAGCGGCATCAATCATAGGAAGAACAACTTCCAAGTCAACGCGAGCAGTTGCAGCTAAGTCTAAGCATATTTTTTCTTCACGCCGTATTAGTACAGCCTCCGCGTCTACGATTTCTTTTTGTTCAGTCGCTTCGGTTTTCTGAATTTCAATCACAGCAATAAATTCTTCACATTCCATTGCAAGTAATTTTACTTGCGCGGAACTGACCTTTAGCTCTTCCGTCATCAAAGAGACCTTTTCCTGAGTCTCTGCTATTTTAAATAATCCATTACGTAAGCGATTAGCATCTGATGATACCTCTATACGTTTTTTTCCAAGAAGACTTTTAAAGCCACTAACAAATTCCAAATAATTCGGCGAAGTTACATAATTATATCGCTTTACCTCTATTAACATTGACTGTGAGATTTTTTCAACACTAGAATGAATAATTGAAAGTGCATGTGGAAGATCCCGATGAAGAATTTTTTCAGTTGACTCGACTAAACTATCGCGATCTATCTTATCAACCATTCTCGGTACCGCGACGTTAAGTTGAAATCCTTTTAAAAAGTGACAAGCGACTTCCAATAATGCTTCTTGCGGCCAAGGCCTAAACCAGTTGGTGGTTGTTGCACTTAATATTGCTGGGTATTGACGAATGTAATTTCGGAAATTATCGCCGATAGGGCTGAAGCAGAGAGCAATGTGCATAAAAGCCCTAAAATTTACCATGAAAAACGCGTACAAGGCTTCAGTATTAAGATCGATGCCCGCTTTTTTTGCTGGTCGCTCTAAGTCGTGTTTCAGTTCATCAAATTCGGAAGATTTGAATAAGTTTATTTCACCACTACAAAGCATACTGTTTATTATTTCTAAGAATGCCAATTCAGCTACCTGTTCGCTGCTGAAAATGAAAATGGTTAATTTTTGCTTTATACCAGTTAGCTTGTATAGAGATTTCAAGTCTTCACGTAAGTCACAGACCTTGTACTTTTTTGAAATTTCGACTTGAAAGATTCCCATTTCTAAAATAAATGCTGCTAATTTGGCAAGCACTTGACGACCAGATCCTCCTATACCAACATTTAAAATGTGACCGAGTGGTTGAGATATAACGCGAATTATCCTAACTATATGTTCAATGGCTTCTTTAAAGAAAACAATATCCATACGTGCCATACCAGGATATATATTGTATTCCTCTAATTGCTTTATCAGATATGTGCGCAACGTTTCCAACTTTAAGTCTTCATATAATCCTTGAGGATGTGCAAATTCACCGAAAAGAGGAGCATGTTTTGACGGGCAGAGACCGTGGAAGGTTACCTCATAAAATTTTCCCAGCGTTTCATTTATTGTGGTAAGAAACCAATCTTGATCTGAGTCGTCAACGAGTCGATCACAAAATACTCTAAAACACTCATGAATCCAAAGCCGAAGAAATAGTGATCTCGTTGTTTGAAGCTCTGGAGAACCTCTCAGTAATCCTTGAAATACTTTTGATATATCTCGAAGATTAAATATATAATGCGATTTGTTGGGAGTTGGTAGAATTTTGCCAATAATAGCAGTGTAGAGATATATTGTCGACTGTGTTAATAATAACCACATTTCGCGGACATCGTTTGTGAATCCTTCTAATTTTTGTTTCAGCATTTTACCAAATATGCATGTAATTGTCTCATCAGTTGGAAAGGTTATATTTATCACAACAAACCGGCTTTGGGTCCGTTGTGAGATTAATTGTCGTCCACCTGCGGGCGGTCCCATTGCTGCCATTAGCAATGTATTTAATACGTATATTTTTTGCTGAGTCTTGCGGTTAAACCAAAATTTATAATCTATCCATTGTCGTATCAGCTCCAGTGGCGGCTGTGACCCATAAGAGTCTTTCGCTGGCATGTTAAAGTCATCCATAAAGCATATCAATCTTTTTCCACCAAGTGGTACAAATTGTGTTTTCGTGCGTTTTTCGGTACGGTTTTCAATGGTAGCCTGTAACCCAGCTGCTGTCGTTTGCGCTGAAATATTAACACACAATATGCAAAACCTACTTTTATCGCAGGCTTCCATTACGTTAAACGCAGTCGTCGATTTTCCAGTACCAACATTCCCAACTATTAACACTGGATGCTCTTCAATTAGATTTGATACTATATACTCATAACGAATAGTATCGCCAGTAGGAACAATTATCTTATAAAAAGGAGACCTAAGGTAAGAAAACTTAAATATTAAGCATATTATATGATGGAAAATGTTACCAACCTTTCATCAAATCGCCATGTGCTTGATAGCTTAGTAACCCAAGGAATAAAAGTTTGATTGATTGGATCTACGTAGTAATCATACACAGTATATCTTATTGGAAAACAGCTTTCTAT
Source organism: Drosophila incognita (assembly GCA_035042225.1). Lineage (NCBI taxonomy): Eukaryota > Metazoa > Arthropoda > Insecta > Diptera > Drosophilidae > Drosophila > Drosophila incognita. The sequence continues at coordinate 39,174 of JAWNLQ010000171.1, forward strand.
TTCACGAATGTAAGCGTCCAGCTTTAGCCGACTGTCTTCGTCGACACTTGCACAAACCGACCACACCAAAGCGAACAGAAACCAAAGTTTTGTCATCTCTTCTAATTGTTCGGATCTTAGCGGGTTAATACCATTCTCTTTTGTACCAAACACCTCTAAAAGCTTGCACAAGGACATTACTCCGTTTAATTCATTTGTCTTTACGGGTTCATTGCAGTTTGCGTGCTTATACTCAAGCAAATTAGGTAAGATTATTTCAAAATGCATCCGCAAAAGCTCCGCATATGCCTTAGCCTTTAGTTTCGATAACCATGAGTATACATATGGCCTCCAACCCCAATCATTATAGTCATTATATACCATACCGCAACGCGATACCGTTGCAGGAGAGGCAACAGCTAAGTCGCCCACCTCAAATAGTAATGATACCTGCGGCGGCATTGTAATACGTTCACTATTTATTAGAGTAAGTAGCTTATTGTCGTCCATCACAGAGTTCATATTTTCAATCCATACAGCATCGACAGGTCCGTCGAACAGTAACCATTTCTGAATTAGGTCCTCATCTGTACAAATAATACGCATTATGGAGCTGAGAACCCCATCAAGCCATTCCCCTGTACTTAAGTTGTACTCCCCGTACAACTCAGCTAAATTCAGAGACTTAGGGTTGACTGGATATACAATGACGGATTCCCACCCTTGAACACGTTGCGCATTCATTCGACAATATGCTGCCTGTAAAATTCGCCAAGTAACCGTTTTAGCTGTTCCCGTTTCGCCTATAATCATTACTGAATGTCTAGAATTCTTGGTTTCAAAAAGCTCAATAGTCTTTTTTACTGCAGTTTGAATAGCTTGAAGGCCATTATCTTTAAATTCTTCAAGCAAGGCAACATTGAAATCACTGTAGTCAATTTGTGGAACCCTAACTCCTGGAAATATATCACACATTATTCCATTAAACAGCGGTAAGTCTGCAGCTGTGAATCGGGCAACGTTCATATCTTTCATAGCAAGATAGATAAGCTCCTCCTCGTTCGTACTTTGAAGCTGTCTTCGTTTGCGTCCAGCATATCGCAATAGAGCAACCATGGAACGCAAGCCGAAGTCATAGTGGTACTGCTTTGAAAGTTGTTGCTTGGCTAACTCGTAAAGAGTAAATACCTTTCTGGCAAGATTCTTTGTATTGGTGAACCCATCTGAGAAAAGCAAATTCTCTGCAATAATAATATTATCAGGAACCATCATTGAAATCGGACGAAACATCGACTTTAAGTTATCAGGCAATTCAGTGCGTCCAGCATAGCCAGGATTCATTGTAATGAATAATCCCACAGTACTTACTAATTTAATTGTTTGACATTCAAAAATAAATTCATTCACTTTAGCCGATAGAGCTGCCATAATAGACATTATCTGTTGAGCCACAACAGAAAGAACTTCTATGTTAATTCTGTTAAATTCATCAAAACAACCCCAACATCCACTTTGCGCAAGACCAGAGAAATTTTTTCCGATACTCTTATAATCCAAACCTTCTGAGCAGTTTGTTACTATCACCCATAATCCTATTGTTTTGCCAAGATCTTTTACCGTCTCAGTCTTTCCTGTACCAGCAGGCCCTTTTGGGTTTCCACCGCGGTGCAAATGAAGAGCAGTAGTTAATGTAATATAGCACCGATCAGTTAATGGTGTTATAACTAACCTTCCAGAATTACCACTATATTCATAACCATACCACTGTTCTGTATTCGTCTGTCTAATTACACACATCTCTGATTCACGATGCCAGTAGAAACGCAACTGCGAAAACCACTCAAAGTGACCAATATCTTTGCAGTTAGACTTATACATGCGATCGAGAACGTCACGACCATGTATCTCCAACGTGATGAGCGTATTAACTTTAAGACGCATAATTTTTGATAAGTCCTTGCGGCTAATTTGAGATAACTTGGAGAGCACTTTTCCCTGTTTTCTTTTAAGTTTTCGAAGTGGTTTCTTTTGGTCAACCATTTTACAATGTATTAGGCTGCGTGTACAATCTGTTGTAAACTGAATTTTGGCCATTGTTAGCACCATTTGGCCAGGAAAGCTGGATATCCATTTCTCACGATTACCAGTCAGCTTTTTTAATGAACCCCTTGCTAATTTTAATTGTTCTTTCATTACTGCAATCATACAGTCTTCAACCTGATTTAGCCAACGTTCTGAAGGTCCATCTATATATAAAACCTGTAAAAAATCCACACATTCGCCATCATCTGAATACATTGCAGTAGCCTGCCAACGACTCAATGCCTTTCCGACGCTTCTTAATTCCAGTTTGTTAAGATTGTCAAAAAGTTTTTTAAGGTGTGCTTGTACATTATCAGGACGCTTAGCGCTCCCTAATATTTCTAAGAGGTCATCATTTGAAACAAAATAAAATCGGGCAAAAAGCTGACGCTTGGCTTCCAAATAAATGTCTACTGCGCGCTGAATCAATTCCAAATGTTCATCCATGCGGGTAAAGCGACTTAGAACAAATGGGGCTGGTCGAAGGTGGGTTGCCTTTACAGCTGTATTAGCCTGAAACATTTTGGCAGTTATTGTTTGAAATTCTTCTGTAATAGCAACAAACCGATTTTCCTCTTGGGGAAGCTGCTTGCGGATATCATCCCCTTGAAATATATTTTCTAAATAGAGCCAAAGTCGTTGCACTGAAACTGCCTTTTCAAGGGTTTCGTTGACATAAGATAATTTTTTTTCCCAGTAATCTACAATATTTATAAAAGGCTGCACAAAACGTGTGGCTTTCATAGCCGATATCTGAACTGCGTGCTCTTCAAGTAGTTGGAAACATTCATCAACATTCTTAATCCTATGATTTCCATCGCGAGTGTAAGTCATCTCAAAACCTTGTTTATTCCATATAGCTATAATATTCATTATTCCATTTTCAATTTGATGCTCCATAGTTGCTGCAATAGAAATATCTTGTATATCTTCAGAAAATGCTTGAAAGTCAAGGTTCATAATCAGACCAATAGTAAATTCTTTTGAAGTTTCGTTAAAATCTCTAAGGAAAAGAAAAAACAAATATTTAAATTACTATTGTTGACAGCAGCAGAAATTTCAATTTGTTTGAATTATTTACATGCTGGAAATTTTAGCTCTGCATGGCACAATATATTTAGCTTAATGTTAGTCGAAGTTACTTACATACGCACACTATGTGAAGTGCAGTTTGAGCCGCAGCAGCCAGAGTGTACAACGCTCTTATTGTGCTCCTCTCGTTGTGTTTATTTATTTATTTATTTGTTTGTTTATTGTCAACTAATATCAGTCGACACAAACTGTTTAATCGAACTGAAGTGCTCTGATGAGCAGGCTCTCTATTTATACAAAAATGCTTAGTCTAAATGTATGTAAAAATTCAGCTGGATCGGGGCCTGTCGATGAAGGCAGCTGGCTCGCGGCGACCGTCGATGAAGGCAGCTGGATCGGGGCCTGTCTATGAAGGCAGCTGGCTCGCGGTGACCGTCGATGAAGGCAGCTGGATCGCGGCGATCGTCACGCCGCGAGCTGCCGGCAACCCGTCGCCAGCAAATAACGGTAGTTGCGCATCGAACTTCAGCAGCAGGTACCGCGATGAGTAAGGCTGGCCTGCATGTGTCAGGCATCAGCTAGTACATGTGATATATATATAAATACAGGGTGTTCATTTTTGAACATTCTGCCAAGGGCCAGCCGAGAGTCGGCGATATCATTTAACTACTAGGCCCCACAACTTTATGGCTTACAATGATTTTTCTTATTATATATCTTATTTTAGGGTGTTCATTTTTGAACACAAACAATACAAAAACTTAAGAAATTTAATTTAATTTAATTTAAAATAAAATTAAAATTATGAATAAATTTAAAAATAAGAATGATTAAATGAATTCTGGGGATATTTAAATGCAAAATGGTTCAACATTTGTTGCATGAATTGGGGAAAACCCAGAAAAAACCCAATTAGACCAACGATAACTAGTAAGAATTAGACCACCACCTGTGCATGCGAAAAAGTTATTCAAGAGATAGAGCATTTAAAATAGAGTTTTCAATTATAGAAATTGATTACATGGTTTTATTTGTTATAATTATTACAGAGTACTCGAAACGGATCATGACAGGAATAATTAGTAGTACAGCGATTAAAGGAAAGTGGGAAGAAATAGCGAGAAAGTCTAAAGGGAATAGAACAATTTATTTGGCTCATCAATTTAATTTAACTATAAACATTACTCCTAGCATAACACGATGGTTAATTGGGGAGGGGTTAATAAGAAGCAGCCTATTGGTGTATGGAGGAAAAACACCCCAGTCAAAGCGATGAAGAGCGGAAAGTAAGAAGCTCTTCTGTACAAATTCCAATCTACTTTGATGAATATGATATTGTGGAGACCACACACAAGATCCATATTCCAGAATTGGACTTAGAAGGGAAGTGAAAAGTATCTTGGTCGTATAAGGGTCATCAAATTCCTTAATAAAACCAAGAACTTGAAAAGCTTTGTTGACAGAGAATTTAATATGGTTATCGAATTTTTCCCTGTGATCAAGAAGTAAACCTAAATCATATACTTCATTCAGTCTATCAATTAACATACCATCGAGCGTGTAAACAACAAGATGGGGAGTGATACGATAAAATGACATGACCTTACACTTAGAGCAGTTCAAGTTGAGCAGATTCATTTTACACCACGACAAAAAGGAAAATAAGTCCGCCTGCAATAAGCAATGAGAGGTCATGTCATTATACGCCAGGCACAACTTGACGTCATCAGCATACATTAGTATGTTAGAATGCAAAATTACAGAAGGAAGGTCATTAATAAATAGGTTAAAAAGCACTGGACCAAGTTGACTACCCTGGGGTACACCAGAGGTGACTAGGATAGGTTTAGAGATCAAAGATTTAAATACAATTTTTTGAGTTCTGTTACTCAGATACTCCGAAATCCAGGTCAGAAGGTTAGTAGGAAATCCTATAAGGTTTAGTTTGTGAAGAAGGAGAGAATGGTTAACCGAATCAAAGGTCTTACTGAAGTCTGTGTAAACGACATCAGCTTGCATTTTATTCTGAAATCCTTTGAACACAAGGGAAGTAAATTCAAAAATGTTAGTGGTAGTAGACCTACATTTCACAAAACCATGCTGGAATGGTGAAATAATAGAACTAAATAAATATTTTCTCAAAGGCCTTAGGTATTGCGGACAATTTGGAAATACCCCTTTAGTTTTTTATATCAGACTTTGAGCCATTTTTATGGAGAGGAATAATAAAGGATTTCTTCCAAATAGTGGGTGCTTAGAGGAGGCGCATTTTTGCGGTCACCTGTTTGCGAATTGGGTTATGAATTTTGTGTGATTTATTTTAATTTCTTGTATTTAGTTTATTTAGATTTCTATTAATATGGAAAGGTTTAGTTTACAGTATTGTTGCTTGTTTTATGTGTTTGACGAATTAAAATGTTAACATATATTTTATTTATCGTGAGATGCGCGTATCTTTTTGCCAATGCACAACCGACGAGTGCTAAATCGAGAGTGAATTAGATAATTGACAAAAGAAGGCAAAGACAAAGATTAGGGATGGGCGCGCAATTACGTTACAAACTACGTTACATTTTTAATCGATGTTTTACTTAATTAATTGTTGGCTGCTGCTGCCTCCGACATGCTCCCCCCGTTCGAAGTGCAAGGGTTTCAACCGACTTGGTCTCAAGGGGCAGAACAGCGATGTTTTTTATTTGGACGTAGAAGTACTAACGAGCAGCACATTCAAGTGGCCCAACGATACCAAGCACGGGCTTGTTAACGCACGGACCCAAGCAAAACTGCAACCCACCTCCCACCCAACCGACCGAGGGGTGCGCCGCATAACGCGCTGTTACGAAGTTCGCGAATTGAAAGAAAGATAGGACAAGACAACTGTTTTAATAGAATAAATGGACGAAGTACAACATATTAACGGAAAAAGCGTATTATAATTAGTACACAAAATTCTAAATGGGTTATGAATAGCAAAATTGGAACTACTAGTTTTAAGAAAAAGAGGCCAAAAATCCTTGTATTTCTGTTCGGGACTGTAAAATTAAGTTGGCTGATTAACTCCGAAGAAACAATCTCACCGTTTATAAGCTTGTGTAAAAAATTAACACGAAGAATTGTTCTACGATCAGAAAGAGAAGGAAGATTTATTAACAAAAGTCTACTATGGTTATGAGGGTAAGCTAATATTAGTATTCCAATGAAAACCCCTAAGGGCAAATAATAGAAATTGTTTTTGTACGGATTCTATTCTATCCTGATGAACATTGTAATTCCAGAATAGGACGCACAAGTGAAATATAAAGAGTTTTAGTAATGTAGGGATCGTCAAATTCCTTTGACCAGCGCTTAATGAAACCCAGGACCCCAAAGGCTCGATTAACAGAGGAAGAAACATGCTTGTCGAACTTAAGCTTGGGATCTAAAAGTATTCCCAAATCATCAACACATTCAATGCGTTTTAATGGCTTGCCATGAAGAAAATATGTATTTAAATAGGGCAATCAATAAAAAGACATAAATTTGCATTTATGACACCAGGCTTCAAAACTATATAAGTCAGCCTGAAGCCTCTGTCTAGAGCAAACGAGTCAGTAGACGACAAACACAGTTTTACATCATCGGCATACATTAGTACCCGAGAATGACCTATAACGGACGGAAGATCATTTATGAATAAAGTGAATAGCAAAGGGCCAAGGCGACTTCCTTGTCGCACTCCGGAAGTAACCCGAACAGACTTTGAGATAGAACCTCTAAAGTAAACTTCCTGTGTCCTACGCGTTAAGTAGTTTGTGATCAAACAAATTAAGTTATTTGGGAATCCCAGAAGATTAAGTTTGTGAATAAGCAATGAATGATTAACGGAATCAAATGCATTATTAAAGTCAGTGTAAACAACCTCCGTTTGCATCTTGGTTTGAAATCCCTTAATAACAAAAGAAGTGAATTCTAATAGGTTAGTGGTGGTAGATCTATATTTCATAAACCCGTGTTGGCAAGGAGAAATTATGGATCTCCAAAGATGTTGTAGTTGAGAAGTTACCAATTTCTCAAAAATCTTAGGAACAGCAGATAGCTTAGATATACTTCTATAATTTTGAACATTTGATTTGTTTCCTTTTTTATGGAGAGGAATAATAAATGATTCTTTCCAAATGTCTGGAAAAAAGCATAAGTCCACAGATAATTCAAAAAGTTTAAACAAAGGCTTCAAAAGACCGTCAGCGCATCGGGTCCCGGTAAAAATACCGGCATAATGACATTTAGTTCATTAAGCAAAGATTTCTCCGTTATCAAAGGACCAAAAATGCAATTAGAGCCACTAACCATGTAAGGATATGGCAAAACCAATTAATGATTGTGGGATTTATATGTAGTTTGAAAAAATTCGGCAAATAAATCGGCAATGTCCAGACATAGACAAACATAGCAAAGTCGGTTTTCCGAAATTGACGAACTCGCCCTGAAAGCTTGTTATCCTGACTTGGTACCGTAGTAGGCAAATTGGCAACGTTGGGTGATAGGGATCTTCAGGATAGGATATGGGTTCAGAACGGGAGACAGAAAAGAAGGAGGGATCATCTTATTTAACGAATTCGGGATAGCATTGATTTGACACAATGATATCCAAAATAAGCCCTCCAAAAACTCACTCTGAGTCGTGGTTGACAAAACACTAGAGTCAGTACAAGGCGTCCTTGTAGTTCCAGTGAGATTAAAATCACCAAGTACTACCAGAAAATCACGATCAGAAAGCAGTGAATACACCGAAAGAATAGCAGCTAAATGGGAAGAATACAAAGAACCATCTGAAGAAGGAGGAATGTAAGAACAGGTTATAAGAATACCAATACCATTAATATGTAATTTAACAGCAATAAACTCTATATCCATAGAAACATCTGTCATTACTATCTCCGAAGATAAATCTTCGTTGATAGCAATAAGTACACCCCCACCACGCCGGGGAGTCCGATCATTTCTATAGATAGAGAATCCACTAGAAAGGATTTCGGAATCTAATATGTCAGGCCTTAACCATGTTTCAGTAAAGGCCACGTCATTAAAAAGAAAGGAAAAACTATTTAGGTAAAGATTTGAAAGCTTACTACAGATACCTCTTGCATTTTGATAGCCAAGTGATAAAAGCCTTGACATCCTCAGATGTGGTGTCAGGGGAAAGCCGGGAAACAAATATTTGTTTTTTTAGTGGAACAGCTACCAGGGTCACGTTAGGAATCTTAACAACAGCATCCGGTGGAGCTATTGTTTTGGTTAAACGACCACCTGAATGTTGAATTGCATCAATGGTGTCAACACTCAATGAATCGACCACAATATCGGGGATAGAAACAACAACATCCATGGGCATAGTGTTGTTATCTTCGCTTCTATCTGGTATTTGTACAGATGGGGAAGACAGATTAATCAATTCTAAGTTTGGTACGGACTTTGTGGGCAATTGTGCAGGGACGGGAAGTTCATTTGGGCCAATAGACAGCCTAAATTTGGCCTTTTTACGCTTCGGAGATTCATTCAAAAGTTTCAAACCTTTGAATTCATTTTCCATAGCAGAGACCCATCGAAAAGTCGAGTGGTCAGCGGATACCTATGGGCTCAACCTGCATCTGGTTCCCAGGGCCATGCCCGAACTCCTTCAGAGAATGGCTCTGAAGTGGTATATAGCCAATAACCAGCACTGGACGACCTGGGAAACGTTCATTCAGAGTTTCCAAAGGTATTTCCTCGCAAGGGACTACTTCGAAAACTTGAAGGACGAAGTCAACCACCGACGGCAGGCTTTGAACGAGCCATTTAAAGTGTACATGGTGGAAATGCAGACGCTCATGCGACCACTGCAATATTCGGCTGCCAAACAACTGCTCAAAATCTATAACAACAGCCTACCAGACCTGCGAGCATACGCCAGGCCAGATCAATTCAGCGATTTGGAGGAATTGATGTATTTGGCCGTCGTGTTCGAGGAACTCGAGGCTGATAGAGAAAAATTGAGACAGCAAAGCCGCATGGATCAGCCGAATTATAACAGTCCACAGCGAATGCGAGTAGAGCCACAGCAGAGACGCGTGGAGCACTCGAGGTACAACGCCCCGCAGCAAAAGCAGCTACAACCTCAACAGAGAAGCAGGGAGCCACCACGACGGCATATGGAGTCGCCACAGTTGCGCCACTACCGCCAAATAGAGCCAGCGCCAAGGCAAGGCGGCCCACGGCTTATGCGGATAGCGAACAGTGGACAGACACAGAGAACCGAAGCCGACACGGGCCCCAGACCAGCCCCGAGGACGAGACGCGACAATATACAAACACATATAAATAATATAGCGATGGCCTGCAGATGTTGCGGCCAGGAGGGACACCGTGCGGTAGAGTGCACAAATCCCATGCTATTGGAGTTCGCACGGACGAGGGAGCGCAGCTGACAGCGGTCGTAGAGATCGGCAACTGCCAGTATAAGGCTACGATCGACACAGGGGCCACGAGTAGTTTCATTAGCGAGAAGCTAACTCGTGGACTGGTCGACGTAGTCCGACGACGCGCAACCGAACTGCGAGTCCGCATGGCAGATGGTCGAAACAGCGGAGTCCGAGAACAAGTCGAGGTGAATATCAGACTCGGCAAGAGCAGTATGGATATTGCTCTACTGATACTCCCAGGAGTTATCGATGGCTTAGTTCTCGGATGGAATTTTCTGTCGGGCATGGGAACGGTTTTGGAGTGCGCAGGCCTGAGGATAAATATACCGGGAAAGGAAATTCGAGAGCGTCAGGAGGAAAGACTGTACATAGCAAAGACAGTCAAACCAGCCAGGAGTGCTACAGATGCCAAATCTCGACAGCCCCGGAAGGAGACCATCCGGAGATTCTCAACGGTGGAAGACGCGATGGACCAAGCGAATAAAAATGGCCACTGGATCCAGAAGATGCGAACCACCATCGCCAACAACCCAAGAAAGTTTCCAGACTACATGGAGGAGTCTGGAAAATTATACAGGCACATCCCTCACATAGACGGAACCGAGGATGTGAAAGCCTGGAAATTGTGTGTGCCAACCGGCAAGAGGACACAAGTCCTAAAGGAGGACCACAACATCGCCGCCGCAGGACATACGGGGAGTCGAAAGACAATAGCCCGGGTAGCAGCGCGCTACTATTGGCCAGGATTATATAGAGACGTAAGAGCATATGTCCGGCAACATAAGGCAAGTCAATTGGCCGCGGTCGAGGACTCTCAGGACCAGGCAAGGCATTGCAAGCTTCGGCGCAGGCAATGGAACCCCCAAATTGGAGACAGGTTGTGGGTGAAAGTACACCACCTGTCAAATCCAGCAGAGAAGCGGATAAGGACGGCCCACGTGAGCGACTTGAAGCCGCATAGCAACGAGGCGGGTGAGTCCCTAAATCCCCAAAATTAAAAGGGGGGAAGATAAGTGTGTATCCAAGACAAAAATTGGATTCACACTTATACACCTAGTATAACAACAAAATAAATATATATATATATATAATAAAACAAACGCCCAATAGGAAAGGGTAAGAATAAAAAAAAAAGAAAGGGTATACAAATGTCGTATACACCTATATATATATAAAATAATAAAACAAATACGGAGAAATTTAATGAAAACGCCCAAAGGAAAGGGTAAGAATAAAATAAAAGGAAGGGTATACAAAGGTCGTATACACCTACACATAACAAAAATAATAATAAATAAACCAATATATATATATATATATACACATAAATAAAATAAAAACACCAAGCATAACAAAAAAAAAGATAAAATAGTAATTGGAGCCCTAAGGCGGATCCAAACTAGGTAAACAGCCCTGAACGCGGCGAATAGTTAACTCGCCACAGCTATTGCAGAGAGCGGACAACAGCTATGGCAGTGAGAGAGGATGGATATGACCCGCGCTTAAAGTTCACGCGCGAAGTGCAACGGCCGTCGAAAGCGTTACGCTTAGCGCTGACAAAAAAAACGGCAACAACGCTTGCGCTTCAGGAGAAAAAGTGCAACGACCGCCGAAAGCATATTAACTGCTCACCCGCTGGAGAGCGCACGCACAGCGACTACCGAAAACGTTCGCTCACCGCTGTGGACGAATGGTTGCGCTAGGAGAGCGCAAGCGCCGCGACCACTGAAAAACGTTCGCTCACCGCTGTTGACGAATCGTACAACAACAATGGTTGCACTAGGAGAGCGCAAGCGCCGCGACCACTGGGAAAAAAACGTTCGCGCACCGTTGTTGACGAATCATTCAACAACAATGGCTGCACAAGGAGAGCACAAGGGCAACGACCGCCAAAAACTGCCTAGCAACAACGGATTTAAACACTAGTGTAGAGGCGTGCGCAAAACCAAAATTCCGTTGGTTATTCACGCACACTAGTGTTGAGACAGGCACCGGTTAATAGAACAACCCGAGAGAGAGGGTAATAACGAGGTAAGAAGGAAGCTTCAATCAAGCACACAAGTCAGTACGATCGCTGCTTCCAGGTCACCGGGTGACTTGTATAGTGCGCGTGATACGCGTAAGGCGTACGTGTTCGGGTGCGTGCGTGTGTGTACGTGTGAATACACGAAATAAAAAAAGGAAGCGAATAAAATTGTGTTATAAGTTGGCAAGGATGACGCGCAATGCAAGCGACACCAACAACAATACAATTAAATCGAAGCAGCCGATGCAAAAAGCAAGCAGCACAATTCGAGCAGAAACAGGAGCAAGCATAATTTGACTCCGTCCTCGATTTTGATGCTGGACAAGTGGAAGACACTGGTTGGGTGAGTGTGCCTGGCCATTGCCGGCTATTTTGTCTACCGGGGCTATTTGGAGATACGCGGTATACACCGAGTAATCTGAGGCCAAGTGCCGCCGGCATGTGGCACTGGTGCGAACAGAGCCACGCATCATGACGGTCGCAACGAGGGACGCGAAAGCCCATACAATCCTGTCTCCGAGGTCGACGAAGGGGAACATGGCGAGTCATCGGACGATGACGACAACACCATACCCCCCAGACCTCGAGATGACAAGGGCACCAGCCCAGCTAACGGCGGAGAACCGATGCACGAGGACGGAAAGGAGCATGGCGAGTCATCGGGCGATGACGACGACACCATGCTTCCCATTCCTCGAGTTGACGAAGCCATCGTCATCTCCACACATCAACACAACCGCCGCCGTCGGGACAGTGGAAGTCTTCCACTGCCAAAGAAAGAGGGGAGTGTGAGGAGCCACATAGCGACGGCAAATAAATATATAGGTCTATATATTTATGCGTACTATATGCGCCCCTCACAGTAGCTGCACATCAGACCAAAGTCCGGCTCTGTTTGCAGTTGCGGCGAATTCGCTCTCTTTCGCCCTCTCCCTTTCGCACGCAGGTTGTCAGCCATAAGAGCGTGTCTGACACACATGTCCACCAGGACATGTGGCGTTATGTGTGAGGAGTATTGCGAGTGCAATATCTCCATCCATACTCACACTAACGGCAGACATAGGCTGGCGCCAGCAGATGGCAGTGGAAAATTACCAGAAATCACGCCAGCGAGGCGATCGCGTAATTTCTGGATAAATCACGCGATCGCCTGGTCCCGACAAAAGGCCACGACCCGGCCTATATAAAGAGCGCCGAAACGCACTGGAGTCGGTCAGAGAGTCAGTGAAATCCGAGACGCGAAGCAGAACCTCTGTCGAACGACAGAGCAAACGCCATACCAAGTGAGAAGGGGACACGCTGCCCAACCATTTAAAAGCATCATTCGTAAGCGGGAGCTACGACCAAGATCTACGCGAGTGCGATAAAGAAACCAACAGCTAATAAAGGCTTTCTAATACAGGATACTGAGGTCCTTGAAGGTTGAAGTAGTGACTCCTTGCCACGTTCAAGTTGTGCTACGAGGCGAGGCCTACACAGTGACAAGCCAAGCGTGCGATAACCTGCCTGAAGTTCGACAGTATACGCGCGAAATCCGTTTGGTCAAACGGGGCCGTATGATAAGCTGTTGTACCAGTGCGAAGCATAACTGGCATAACTGGTGTACGGGGTGTCTTAAACCAACTTCTCCGAACAGGCCCACGCACCGAAACAAACCAAGGCCTCAGCAAGTCGGCGGTCGTTGCACTTGTTCTCTTTAAGTGCAAGCGTTGTTGTGTTGTTGTCAGCGGTAAGCTTAACGCTTTCGGCGGCCGTTGCACTTTATTCGAGTGAACTTTAGAGCAGGTCATGGCCATTCCCTCCTGCAATAGCTTCTGCCGCGCGAGGCAAACATCTCCCGATTTCGGCAGAGGTTGGAGCAGCTTGAACATGGAGCTGAGTTCACCGGCTGATATAGACGACGCAGCGGAGTTATTCCTGCGTAATATTAACGCGGCGGCGGAATACTCCATGCTTGGCCAACTTCGTTGTTCGCCTCGCAGTCTAGCTATATGCGACCGAACAACACTTGATGTCGATCGGATGCAGAGATTGCATCTGCATTTGCGGATGAGCTGCAAGGCCGGTCCACGCCTTTTGCGCTTGCGTCACCCAGCCATGTACAGGAAACTGATGCACTTTTAAGTGCAGATCTCGATCCAGGCGCCTCCCTCGAAGACTTCGCCCTCGACGTCGCCGTCGATCTCCGCCGGTGCCCGCTCTACTAAATTAATTGAGTCCGCGCGTGGTCGCGGCCCTGGGAATCGCACTGCGGATTCGTCTCGAGCGGGGGTCGGCGGCAGCTCCGGGAAGAGCCTCTTCACCCACTCCGGGTCGAGATCGTCCAGCTCGCTGGGATACCATCGACGTCGCGGCAGATCGTCCTCCGCCATCGCGTGGTTCGGGGGCTCCCCCGCCTCTCCATCGACGTCCATCTCTGCGTCGCTTATATCGCGAAATGGTGAAGCCCACAATTCTAGCTCGTTGTCGTCCCGCTGGTCTCGAGGCGGCAGTCGTGGTGTGTTGGACCGGCTCCTCTTCCGTGTTGGATTCCAGCTCCGCTGGGTCCAGCAACGGGATTTGACGCCGACCGCCGTTGGCCACAGGAGGCTTCGTTGATCTTTTTTTCGCTATTCATATTCGATGCATTCTTCTCTGCAAATTTTGCTAATAAGCTGCGCGAGTGCCTGCAGTCTGATTATATAGTTTTGTGCGCTCGTGTCCCTTATTTCTCACTCTATCGGGTTGAATTTGTTTGGCCTTAGGCATCACCATGGTACACCAGAGCAAGTTCATCGAGTAGTTCAGCATGTCCTCGAGGCCTTGGAAAATAAGCAGTACAGCTCTGCTGTCTTCCTGGATATCCAGCAAGCGTTTGATCGCGTATGGCATGATGGCCTGCTTTTTAAGCTTAAGTCCGTACTACCATCGGCGCAGTATTTACTGCTGAGGTCCTACCTGCTTGGCCGTTCTTTTATTATTGAAGTTAGGGGCGAGCGATCAAACCTCCGCCGCATCGGAGCGGGTGTACCGCAGTGTGCTCGGACCTGCCTTGTACACATTGTACACCGCGGACTTGCCGATTCCGGTAGCCAGAAACACGCCGCTTGCCACATACGCGGATGACACAGTGTTCCTTGCTAACTCCTCTACTACTTGGAGAGCAGCAGCGGTTACGCAAAGGATCTTGGATGGTTTTAGTACATGGGCCAACCAGTGGAACATCTGCATCAATGAGAACAAGTCTCAGCACTGTACGTTTGCGCTCAGGATTGGTAACTGTCCAACCGTCCGACTCAACAACACGACCATATCTCAGGGGAACCATGTTCGCTACCTGGGTATGCATCTGGACAGGAAACTTACCTGGCGCAAACACATACAGATCACCGCAGCAGCGTGTAGATCCAAGAGGGCGAAACTCAACTGGTTGCTGAAGTCATCCAGCAAACTCAGGTTGAGCAACAAGCTGCTGGTGTACAGGAGCATCATCATGCCCACATGGACATATGGGATTCCATTTTGGGGCACAGCAGCAAAATCGTGGATTAATCAAATTCAAGTTCTGCAGAACAAGGTCCTAAGAGACATCTCTGGTGCTCCACCCTATGTGAGCAATTTGACGCTGCACAACGACTTCTGTGTACCGGCAGTCTTTAGCCAAATAAACCGACATACAAGTCGTTACAATGACCGGTTACATAACCATGTTAACCCATAGGCTTCGTCACTAGGGTCGAATACAACCCGCAGACGCTTAAAGCGCCTCCACACCAGCGACCTCTGGACTGTTGGGCGTTAATATTTTTCGTTAATGTTAGCCAAAAATTTTATATTTAATCTTACATTAATATTGTAATACGTTAAAACCAATTATTTGTTTATGTTATTAATTTAAATTCCCTGTTATTATGTATTCAATCTTCTAAACAATATTTTATAACCTTTCAGTAGGTTGATCAATATTAAATTAAATTGCAATATAAAAAAAAAAAAAATTAATAAAAATAAATAAGGATTTTCGTTTTCATATTCTTCTTTCTTATTTTCGTTTTCATATTCTTCGTCCTTATTTTCGTTTTCATATTCTTTTTCCAAATTTTCGTTTTCATATTTTGTTGTGTTGGCCTCTGTGGCAATTGAGGCACTGCTGATGCTGCTGACGAAGGCGCTGGACGCTTCGGACGCGGGCTACTTAATGATTTCGTTGTTGATTTTTTGTTGCTGCTGTTGCTGATTGGTACCAACCTCCAGGTCATGGTCCACCTCCAGTTCCTCCAGGGCAAAGTTAGGTACTCCTCGCTGGCGATGGCATCGAACAGACAATCAACGAAAGGAGTCGTTTCCTCGGATAGAAACACATCCAGTTGCTTGATCATGACGCGCTTGAGATCCTTTTCCGATTTGTCTATTTTCAGCAGATAAATAACGAAGCGTGCCAAAGCCAAGGATTCAGCATTGGTGAGTGGCTCGAGCACAGCGGTCAGCCAATCCTTCAGCTTAGCCCAGCTTTCCACTATCATTTTGTTGTATCGCCCCAAATGTTGTTTGCTTCTGCTTGCGTCCTCGATTTGGTAGACTCCCCCCTATAAGAATTTTATGATTTACTTTTTTAGAAAAAAAGTTTTTCAAGGATAACGGGGTCCTTATGCGGATAACAGTTTCGCGAAACACCAGTATGTTTTCCTGAAAGGAAAGGTCGTGTATCGTCATGTTTGATACACCTTCACTTGTGTTGTTCACTTGTTGTTTAGTTTTCTGCCGCACTCGCGTAGGTTTTGTTCATAGCTTCCGCTTATGAACTTTGATTCTCGGACTGCTTCGATGTAAGTGTGGTGCCACTTCCCTGCGGCATATGTCCGCTTGTAATCACGGTTCACCGTGGGCGGCTCGGGTTGTGGTTCCGTCCGGGGTTCGGCGTGTGGCTGAATTTGTGCTCTTTTTATCGGTGACGCTCCTTACACTAGTGTGGGTGGCTAACCAACGGTGTCCTAGCATACATGTACCTGCACTAGTGCTGGTGATTAACCAACGGTGCGTGGTTTTGTCACTCACGCATCCGCACTAGTGCCATTGTTGTTGGTTTCCATTTTGACTTTTGCGCACGTCTCCACACTAGTGTGTAAATCCGCTATTGCTAAGTGACGAGTCAAACGTTTTTTCGTTGGTCGTTGCACTTGCGCTCTCCATAGAGCAACCATTGTTATTGTTTGATTCGTTCATAGCGGTGAGCGAAACGTTTTCGTTGCTTGCTGCGCTTGCGCTCTTTGGCGTGTGAGAATTGTTGTTGTATATTTCCACCAAAGCGACGAGCGAAACGTTTTCTTTGCTTGCTGCGCTTGTGCTCTCTGGCTTGTGAGCGTTGTTGTTGTATATTTCCGCAAAAGCGACGAGCGAAACGTTTTCGTTGCTTGCTGCACTTGCGCTCTCTAGCGTGTGAGCGCGTAATATACTTTCGGCGGTCGTTGCACTTGTTCTCTTTAAGTGCAAGCGTTGTTGCCGTTCTTGAGTCAGCGGTAAGCTTAACGCTTTCGGCGGCCGTTGCACTTTATTCGAGTGAACTTTAGAGCAGGTCATGGCCATTCCCTCCTGCAATAGCTTCTGCCGCGCGAGGCAAACATCTCCCGATTTCGGCAGAGGTTGGAGCAGCTTAAACATGGAGCTGAGTTCACCGGCTGATATAGACGACGCTGCGGAGTTATTCCTGCGTAATATTAACGCGGCGGCGGAATACTCCATGCTTGGCCAACTTCCTTGTTCGCCTCGCAGTCCAGCTATATGCGACCGAACAACACTTGATGTCGATCGGATGCAGAGATTGCATCGGCATTTGCGGATGAGCTGCAAGGCCGGTTCACGCCTTTTGCTCTTGCGTCACCCAACCATGTACAGGAAACTGATGCATTTTTAAGTGCAGATCTCGATCCAGGCGCCTCCCTCGTAGACTTCGCTCTCGACGTCGCCGTCGATCTCCGCCGGTGCCCGCTCTACTAAATTAATTGAGTCCGCGCGTGGTCGCGGCCCTGGGAATCGCACTGCGGATTCGTCTCGAGCGGGGGTCGGCGGCAGCTCCGGGAAGAGCCTCTTCACCCACTCCGGGTCGAGATCGTCCAGCTCGCTGGGATACCATCGACGTCGCGGCAGATCGTCCTCCGCCATCGCGTGGTTCGGGGGCTCCCCCGCCTCTCCATCGACGTCCATCTCTGCGTCGCTTATATCGCGAAATGGTGACGCCCACAATTCTAGCTCGTTGTCGTCCCGCTGGTCTCGAGGCGGCAGTCGTGGTGTGTTGGACCGGCTCCTCTTCCGTGTTGGATTCCAGCTCCGCTGGGTCCAGCAACGGGATTTGACGCCAACCGGCGTTGGCCACAGGAGGCTTCGTTGATCTTTTTTTCGCTATTCATATTCGATGCATTCTTCTCTGCAAATTTTGCTAATAAGCTGCGCGAGTGCCTGCAGTCTGATTATATAGTTTTGTGCGCTCGTGTCCCTTATTTCTCACTCTCTCGGGTTGAATTTGTGCCCCTTTAACTCCATGGTACGCATCCACCACTTCCCCACTCCATGGAAGTGTGCTATAATTGCGATGATTCTGAAACCTGGCAAGCCGGATAATCTTGTCTCGTCATATCGAACGATAAGCTTGCTGTCCACGCTCTCCAAAATATTTGAAAAAATATTTCTTGGAAGATTGTCGGCAGTAAGTAGCTTCCAGAGTGCCATTCCAGATCATCAGTTTGGCCTTAGGCATCACCATGGTACACCAGAGCAAGTTCATCGAGTAGTTCGGCATGTCCTCGAGGCCTTGGAAAATAAGCAGTACAGCTCTGCTGTCTTCCTGGATATCCAGCAAGCGTTTGATCGCGTATGGAATGATGGCCTGCTTTTTGAGCTTAAGTCCCTACTACCATCGGCGCAGTATTTACTGCTGAGGTCCTGCTTGGCCGTTCTTATATGGTTGAAGTTAGGGGCGAGCGATCAAACATCGTCCGCATCGGAGCGGGTGTACCGCAGGGAAGTGTCCTCGGACCTGCCTTGTACACATTGTACACCGCGGATTCCGGTGGCCAGAAACACGCTGCTTGCCATATACGCGGATGACACTGTGTTCCTTGCTAACTCCTCTACTGCTTGGAGAGCAGCAGCGGTTACGCAAAGGTTCTTGGATGGTTGGAACATCTGCATAAATGAGAACAAGTCGCAGCACTGTATTTTCGTTTTCATATTCTTTTTCCTTATTTTCGTTTTCATACTTGATAGACTGATTGAAGTAAAGGATTTAGGTTTACTTCTTGATCACAGGTTAAAGTTCGATAACCATATTAGATTGACTGTCAACAAAGCTTTTCAAGTTCTTGGTTTTATAAAGCGTTGGTCAAAGGAATTTGATGACCCTTATACGACCAAGATACTTTTCACTTCCCTTGTGTGTGGTCTCCACAATATCATATTCATCAAAGTAGATTGGAATCTGTACAGAAGAGCTTCTTACTTTTTGCTCTTCGTCGCTTTGACTGGGGCGCTCTTCCTCCATACCCCAATAGGCTGCGGCTTATTAACCTTCCCTCCCTAACTAACCGTCGTGATATGCTTGGAGTTATGTTTGTAGATAAATTAATTAAAGGCGAAATCGATTCAGCAGCGTTGATGAGCCAAATAAATTTTTCTGTTCCTTTTAGACCTTCTCGTAATTTCTTCCCACTTTCCCTTAATCGCTGTAATACTAATTATTCCTTGCATGAACCGTTTCGAGTACTCTGTAATGATTATAACAAATTATACCATATAATCAATTCAGAGTCCTCCATTTCTTTAATTAAAAACTCTATTTTAAATGCGCTAACTCGTGAATAACTTTTTTTTTTTGCATGCACAGGTGGAGGACTAACTCTTACTAATGCTTACTAATTATCTCTGGTCTGATTGGGTTTTTTCTGGGTTTTCCCCAATTCACGCAACAAATGTTGGACCAATTTGCTTTTTATTACCCCCAGAAATCATTTTAATCATTTTAATCTTTTTTATTTATAATTTTATTTATAATTTTTATATTATTTTCATTTAAATTAAATTATATGTTTTAAGCATTAATATTTTTGGTTTTTTTTGTGTCGACTGACTTTTAGTTGACAATAAATAAATAAATATTCTTCTTCCATATTTTCGTTTTCATATATTGTTGTGTTGGCCTCTGTAGCAATTGAGGCACTGCTGGTGATTTTTTGTTTGTTTATTTGTAATTTGTTTGTTTCGCTTTCACATTACTGTTGGATTGTTTTTTCTTTTTTTTGTGTTGTTTTGTTCACTCGTTGAAATAATTTTATTTATTTTTTTTTTTGAAAGTTTATTCAATGCAAAAAAAAAATTCTTCGTCGTCTGCCTCGCGTTTGTTCACGTCGTCTGCCTCGCGTATTTGTTCACGTCGTCTGCCTAGCGTATTTTATAATTTACTTTTTTAGAAAAAAAGTTTTTCAAGGATCACGGGGTCCTTATGCGGATAACAGTTTCGCGAAACACCAGTACGATTTCCTAAAATGAAGACGACGTTTCACAATGTTTATTATCCTACCGGCTGCGCCAAACACGTTTTTGAGAGTTAAACCGGCTGCGCCAATTATGAATTTGGAGAATCCTACCGGCTGCGCCAATTATGTATTGAAAAGTCCGACAACGGTTTTTTAAGGAAAAATATAATTCTTTATTTAAATAAACACGTCTTCTCGGTTTCGCATACAAAATAACTCTCACCGACAACGGCTTCGGTTAGTAAAGAATGAAATTCTTTGCTCAAAGACACGTCTTCTCGGTATGGAGTAGTTTATTTATAATGAAAACTCGCATTTGCTTCTTCTGCGATGTTGTAGCCGAGTCGCTGCTGTCCTATTGGTGGAGGTGTCGGATGGCCCGCTTGGGTCTCGCGATGGGCCACTTGTAAAATGCACTGACGGAGTCTAATTCGGATGGCCCACTTGAGTTTCATGCTAGTTCACTTGTAGAATGCACCGACGGAGTGTAATGGTGGTGTCGGTTGTCCGTTTGGGTCCCACGATGAACTTCTTGTAAAATATGCTGATAAAGTCGCGTGTTGTATTACACCATGCGCTTTTGGTTGTGATTGCTGGTTCTTTTGGGTTTGTTGTTGTCGAACTATGCTGTTGTTGTTGCAGTGAGTGTGGACATGAGAGATCTGCGTGATCTGGATATGTCACTATATATATGTATGTTTATTTATTATTATCAATTTTATATATAGGTGTATACGACCTTTGTATACCCTTTTTTTTATAAAAGCAAACAAAATCCAAGAACTAAAGACGCAGCGACAAAGCTACAGCGAATCAGCTACAACACCGCAGAAGACGCAAATGCGAGCTTTCTTAATAGATCAAACCACAAGCATAAGTTAGAGTTAATTTGTACGCAAAACCGAGAAGAGTTGTTTTTTTTAAATAAATAATTATATTTTTCCTTAAAACCGTTGTCGGACTTTTCAATTGGTGTATTCACACTTCTCAAAAACATAATTGGCGCAGCCGGTAGGATTCTCAAATTCATAATTGGCGCAACTGATACAACTCTCGAATACATAATTATATATATTTATTTTGTTGTTATTTTTAGGTGTATAAGTGTGAGTCCAATTTTTGTTTTGGAGTCACACTCACTCATCTTCCTCCTTTTCAATTTTGGGAATTTGGGGACTCCTTGCTATGCGGCTTCAAGTCGCTCACATGGGCCGTCCTTATCCGCTTATCTGCTGAGCTCTTCAGTTTGCATATCACCGGTGACGTGAAATCCGCGATTTGGTACGAACCGCCGTCTCTTGGTGCCAGTTTGGCTGCGAATCCCTGGGCTGCATTTGACAGGTGGTGTACTTTCAACCACACCCTCTCTCCAATTTTGGGGTTCCATTGCCTGCGCCGAAGGTTGTAGTGCCATGGCTGGTCCTGAGAGGCCTTTTCCAAGCTCCGCCGAACGATCTCGAAAATTTCTTTGAGCTTATTTTCATTTTCGGTCTACTTGACCCGTACCGATCGCCACTTCGTCGAACAACGCTTTCGGCAGCCTCGGCTCCCGACCTTGTGTGATGAAGGCAGCGCTGTACCCTGTAGTGCTCGACACGCTGGTGTTGACTGCCAGTGTCAGCTTGGGTAGCGTATCATCCCACCTTCTCTGGTTGTTCTTCGCGAACTGTGCGATCATTGTCTTTACCGTGCGATTTGCGCGTTCCGTTGGGTTTTCTTGTGGAGTGTAGAGAGTCTGAGTCGATGTCGGAGTCCGAATCGACGTCGGAGTCTCGTTCGTCGTCCTCGTTGTCTGTCGTGTGATTTTGAATTACTGGGCAGCGTTTCCCCTTCTCGTGTGTTATCTCACTGAACTGAACTGAGCGCTGTGTGTTGCGGCGCTCCTTTTATAGGCCGGGTCGCTGCCTTTCGTCGGGACTGTACCAGAAATCACGCGATCGCCTCGGTGGCGTGATTTCTGATAATTTTCCACTGCCATTTGCTGGTGCCTGCCTATGTCTGCCGTTAGTGTTAGTATGGATGGATATATTGCATCCGCAATACTCCTCACACTATAACGGCACATGTCTTGGTGGACATGTGTGGCAGACACGCTCATATGGCTGACGACCTGCGCAAGAAAGAGAGAGGACGAAAGAGAGAGGACGAAAGAGAGCGAATTCGCCGCAACTGCCATCAGAGCCGGACTTCGGTCTGATGTGCAGTTACTGTGAGGGGCGCATATGGCACACATAAATATATAGACCTATATATTTATTTGCCGTCGCTATATGGCTCCTCACAAGCATAAGTTAGAGTTACATTTGGTACTCCAAACCGAGAAGACGTGTCTTTGAGCAAAGAATTTCATTCTTTACTAATCGAAGCCGTTGTCGGTGAGATTTATTGTGTACCTCAAATGAATAAGAAGTACTTTTGAATAAATAATTTTAATGTTTACTAATCGAAAACGTTATTGAATTTTCAATTCTATAATATTCAGTTGGTGCATTTAATTCTCAAAAAAAATATCATTGGAGCATTTTCAATTCTCCACATATATAATTATATATGTCCAATTATATATATCCATATACACATAATTAAAATAAAACATCAAGTATAACAAAAGTAAATATAAATATTAATTATCTTGCTCGGCGCTTAGCAACAGAGCAGATTGTCACACTAGAATAGAGGCGTGCTCAAAAGTCAAAAAGCAAACCAACAACAACTGCACTAGTGTGGATGCGTGAGTTACAAAACCAGGCACCGTTGGTTAGTCACCAGCACTAGTGCAGGTGCATGTATACCAAGACACCGTTGGTTAGCCACGCATACTAGTGAAGAGCTTCACCAGTAAATAGAGCACCACCGCCCCACACACACCCCCACTCCCGGCGGTATCACCGCAAAGTATTACTTCACCGGGGTGGGTTGCCTAACTAGGCAATCTCCGTCACTCGCCGCTCAGTTTCGCATAATCTCAGACATCTCTCCAGTGTGACGGAGACTCCATCATGTGCTCTACCAAGCTCTCCGGTGGGGGCACTGAGCCAGACACTCCCCTGTATCTCGAACAGTGGTAGAGCACATGTTCTGGATCCTCGATGGCGTCCGGGCATGTCCGGCACTGCGGGTTGTCCTCGTGCCTGAACCTGTGAAAGTAACTCCTGTAGCCGCCGTGCCCTGAAAGAAACTGCGTTATATGCTAGTCCAACTCACCTGCGTTTCTCCCGACCCAATCCTCTGGATTGGGGATTAACCGGTGTGTCCATCTTCCTTTGCTCGCCGTGCTCCATCTACACTGCCAGGCGTCCATCATCGCTGCTCTTGCCGAGCTTCGGATGGTCTCCATAGCATCCGGCGCAACTATCCTTCTAGCTCGGATCTCCTTCATCTCGAGCGCTAGCAGGTCAACTGGAACCATTCCTGCCAGGACCAGTGCTGCATCTTCCGAGACCGTGCGGAAGTCGGAGATCACTCGGAGGGCGCTCAGCCTGTAAGGTGCCGAGAGCTTCTTCTTCAGTCCTTTTTTGTTGGACACAGCCGTGGCCCATATGGGTGCCGCGTACAGCAGTACGGAGGCTACCACTCTCGCCAGCAATTGGCGCCTCGCTGGCTTAGGACCCCCAACGTTGGGCAGCATGCGCGAGAGGGCACCTTGCATTTTGGCTGCTCTCTGGCTGACGTACTCTACATGCGGCCGGAAGCTGAGTCTATTGTCCAACCTGACTCCCAGGTATTTTATAGACTCCTTGGATTTAACAACGTCGTTGTTGACTTGCACCTGTATGTACTCTATTACTTTGCGGCTTGTAATGAGTACGGCCTCCGTCTTATGGCCTGCAAGTTCCAAGCTCGCATCCTTCATCCAATCTGCCACAATTCTTATTGCCGCGTTGGCTGTGGCCGCTGTGTGGCCTAGAACGGAGCCCTGTGGCACTCCTGCTGTGACCTCGTAGCTCCTCGGTCCGTCTTCCGTATCATATTCCAACACCCGGTCAGACAGGTAGTTGGATATGATATTCGCTATGTACGGTGGTACTCCAATTAAACCCAGGGCTGTCCTAATGCCCGACCAGTTCGCCGAGTTGAACGCGTTGCGGATGCCGAGGGTTATTACGGCGCAATACTCCTTCTTGTCGCTCCACCTCCATCGCGTTCCCTCAATTGCCTTGGCTGCAATGTCTACTAAAGCCTGAATTGCATCCACGGTAGAGCGGGCTTTCCGAAACCCGTATTGGCTGGCTGAGAGCGCGTTTTTTCCATCAATGATAGCCAGAAGTCTGTTATATATCAGCTTCTCCAGGATCTTTCCCGCTGAGTCTAGGAGGCAGATAGGCCTATATCCTGACGGGTCGTCTGCCGGCTTATCCCCTTTTGGCAGGAGGATTAGCCGCTGCCGTTTCCATATCCTAGGGAATACTCCGTCCTGTAGGCATTTTGCGTATGTGGCCGTAAATATTTCTGGCCTAGTGCGGACCGCCACCTTCAACGCCTTATTGGGGATACCGTCTGGATTGGGCTTATTTCTTGTAGCCGCGGGTGTTGTGGGAACAGCGTCGCCACTATGTTGGCTAAAGCCGTTGGACAAGTCACCCGAACGGTCTCCTGGCTCCGCATCTTTTTCATGACCACCTTGTATGCGGTTCCCCATGGGTTCACGTCAGCCTCCTCGCAGATTGCCTGAAAGCAGCTGGCCTTACTTCTCTTAATGCTGCGTTTCAGCTCTCTCTTGGCTCCTCTGAGGTCATCCAGCCTACTGGCGAATTCCGGACGGCCCCTGGCATGTTGGGAGCGCCTTCTGGCCAGTAGGCACGCTTTCCTTAGCTGGTTGATTTCCTCATTCCACCAATAGCAGGGTGTTGCTCGTCTGCTCGGCTTTCTCCTGGGCATGGACAAATCGCATGCGTCCGTAGCGCAGCGCATTAGGCTTATTGCCATGTCTTAGCGGGGCCTGAGCTGCTTCGCAGTGGTTGAGATTCAGCTGGACGCACTTCATGTTCTTTTGGCCAGTATGTGTGTGTGTGTCTGTGTGTGTGTGTGTGTGCGTGTGTATCACCGTAAAGTATTACTTCACTGGGGTGGGTTGCCTAACTAGGCAATCTCCGTCACTCGCCGCTCAGTTTGCATAATCTCAGATCCCTCTGTATGCCTATGATGAGCTGGCGGACATCTCTCTAGTGTGACGGAGACTCCATCATGTGCTCTACCAAGCTCTCCGGTGGGGGCACTGAGCCGGCGCAACTATCCTTCTAGCTCGGATTTCCTTCATCTCGAGCGCTAGCTTGTCAACTGTGCTGCAGTGCTGCATCTTCCGAGACCGTGCGAAAGCCGGAGATCACTCGGAGGGCGCTCAGCCTGTAAGATGCCGAGAGCTTATTTTTCAGTCCTATTTTGTTGGACACAGCCGTTGCCGTTACGGAGACTACCACTCTCGCCAGCAATTGGCGCCTCGCTGGCTTAGGACCCCCAACGTTGGGCAGCATGCGCGAGAGGGCACCTTGCATTTCGGCTGCTCTCTGGCTGACGTACACTACATGCGGCCGGAAGCTGACTCTATTGTCCAACCTGACTCCCAGGTTCCACAGTAGAGGGCCTAGAACGGAGCCCTGTGGCACTCCTGCTGTGCGTGCTCAGGAAAAAGCACATCCTCAAACTCCTTGAGGAAATCATCAAATTTCCTCACATTTGTTTTAAATCCAAAATTCGAAATTAGACCCATAATCGTGTGTGTATTCTTCAAAAGCAGAAATGCAACTAAAGAATTATTTTTACTTTATTTGTAAAGAGCCTATACTTGTGTCACTTTCTTTTGTAATACTTGTCTATACTGGTTTACATCTTTTTTTATTTATTTTCCCATCTTTCTTGAAATACCAAAACATAAGCGAGCTAGGTCAATTTCTACTTCATGTCCATACGTTACATCTAAATCTAAAAGTTGTACATCATATTTTCCCATCTTTGAACATTTAGGGATGATATAATTATTATATATATTACAAATTTGATTTTTCAGCAACGTGTTCCAACATAAGAATGATGTTAAAAATATCCCCAATCTTATGAAGGCTCTCAATGACTCACTATCAAACTCAATTTTATTACCATATTGATTTAAAATTAATATGCATTGCTTATCTGATTTTCTAATTTTAAAATGACACTTTATGCTTTCAATCTTGGGATTATCCAATATTGTATCAGGCATCAAGAACTCAAACGGCTCAAGCCTTAACTGGATATATTCCTTAAAAGTTAATAATTGAAGCCATTCCTCTTTTCCAAATCCAATGAAATTGCGTTTATGTTGCTGCATCCAAACCATTGGTGTAAATCGTCTCGTTGTTGAAAAGCCACACATTAATTTTAATTGTAGATTAACAAAATACTCAAATCCAAAAATCATTTCATGATCTTGTGTTTTTCTCGAATTTCTAGATTTGGGTAGCTGAAGTGTGTCCATATTGATTGAAAAGTTGGCTCAAACTAACTTGAAATTGCGTTGTGAGCCCTATTTAAGGTGAAGAGTCTAGCTCATGATTCACAGTACATTTTATACATTAAACACGAAATGATTAAGATAGACAGAAGCTCGTGTGTTCTTCTTGACTTCCAGTATATATTTGGAAATGAGAGACAGATTTTTATAAAAGAATTGGCATTCATGCAAGTTGGATCAATCGTACCGAATTTCTACCACTTCAAGCCTCCTTATGACATAAAAGAGCTGGATGAAATTACTACAAAAACCCTAAAAATAACTAAACAGTATGTTGATGCATTGGATTGGAGTGAAGGAGGCATTTCTTATTTAAGCCTTGGTGATATATTAAGTCCATTAAATAGTTTCGCTTCAGTTATTGTACGAGGTACAGCTAAGAAACTGTTTTTAACTGTGAGGAGCCATATAGCGACGGCAAATAAATATATAGGTCTATATATTTATGTGTACTATATGCGCCCCTCACAGTAACTGCACATCAGACCAAAGTCCGGCTCTGTTTGCAGTTGCGGCGAATTCGCTCTCTTTCGCCCTCTCCCTTTCGCACGCAGGTTGTCAGCCATAAGAGCGTGTCTGACACACATGTCCACCAGGACATGTGCCGTTATGTGTGAGGAGTATTGCGAGTGCAATATCTCCATCCATACTCACACTAACGGCAGACATAGGCTGGCGCCAGCAGATGGCAGTGGAAAATTACCAGAAATAACGCCACCGAGGCGATCGCGTGATTTCTGGTACAGTCCCGACAAAAGGCCACAACCCGGCCTATATAAAGAGCGCCGAAAACGCCCTGGAGGCAGTTCGAGTGAAATCCGAGACGCGAAGCGGAACCTCTGTCGAACGACAGAGCAAGTTTAAAACGCCATACTAAGTGAGAAGGGGACACGCTGCCCAACCATCTAAAACCATCAACCAAATCAACCAAGATCTACGCGAGTGCGATAAAGAAAGCCAAGCTCGTAAAGGCTTTCTAATACAGGACACGGAGGTCCTTGAAGGTTGAAGTAGTGAATCCTTGCTACGTTCAAGTTGTGCTACGAGGCGAGGCCTACACAGTGACAAGCCAAGCGTGCGATAATCTGCCTGGAGTTCGTCAGTATACGCGCGAAATCCGTTTGGTCAAACGGAGCCGTATGAGAAGCTGTCGAACCAGCGCGAAGCCGCGGACTGGCGCAACTGGTGTAGGGGTGCCTTGAACGAACTTGTCCGAACAGGACCACGCACTGAAACAAACCAAGGCCTCAACAAGTGGCCGAAGGAGCCAACACAGACATTGTGCAAATATTTATTGTAACCAATTGACGCTAAAATAAAACCATATAAATTAATTTAATATATAAAACAATTGTGTTATTAATTATCGATTCGCCACCAAATTTCATAAATTTGTTGCACGAACCCACAGCTCGACTGAGCGCTAGCCCGGTAAAGTAATAAGGTTCGTTACATAACTAAATATTTAACTACAAAAATAGTTGATTTAGAACTAGATCAAAGCTTAACTCACTTTCAAAACTTTTTCACAAATTGCAGAATACATAGGAAAATATCAAACCAATGTGCTCTGAACAATTTATTTAAACTCTTTGTAATCTTAGAAAGTTCTAATTCTAAAATATACGGAAATTAAATTCTGTTAACATCATCATGTTCCTAATTAATAAACATATTCAATTATAAATTTGGAGTTTTTCTTTATTCATTTTAGCCATTGGATCTACATCACACTTAGATTTAAGTTTATAATAAAATCTAATACAACTCGAGCGTTTCTTAAGGGACTTACACCTTTATTTTGATGGGACCCACAGTCGGAGAAAACATTAAATTTCAGATCATCTAATCGTGGGCATCCATATTCTTCAATGTTCGTTACACACGTCCTTAGATATTTTTCAAGAAACTTTTTCTTTATGTCTCCCTTCGTTATTACACTCATATTATTAACAAGCTCACGAAGATAATTTTTGTCTTTTAAAAAGCTTTCATTTCAATCATTCCAACAGAGATTGTGTTGATTTCTAGTTAACCATATTGCAGTTTTACGGGCCTTCTTAGTTAATCTGAGAAAATCATATTTCTTTTAATATAAAATAGTTGTTATTTCCATAAAATCCTTGAATGTCGACAACTACTTGATTCTCCATCAAATTTATTTAAACGATGCGCTGATCTAATCCCGTTAATGGTGAATACTCAACTAACCGATCATGCATAAGTAGACAATATACTTTAGTGTTCCTAACACTGGCACTAGCAAACTCGATGGAAACTCTGATATCAATCGGGCCAGTTTCTACACTCTCATTCTGGTGTGTTAGATCTATAACAACAATTGGTGCTTTTTCTTTGAATTCCTTAGGTGATAACAATGGTTCAGTCTGCTTCATATTGTGAGGAGCCATATAGCGACGACAAAC
>JAWNLQ010000175.1:0-16824 GCA_035042225.1 Drosophila incognita
TATATAACTCGCATTTCTGTGTTCTGATTATATATATATATATATATATATATATATATATATATATAGATAACAAGTAAATATATGAAATGAATCGCACAGCTGCGACTAAGTTATTTATAAACGAATAAAGTTGCTAACAAGAAACTGGCATTTGTAGCCCTTATCTGATTGGTTTGAGCTAGCAACTTGGCAAGGCACACTTCAATACACCTAATGTGTAATTGAATCCAGGCGTGAACACCCCAGGGAGCCACACACACAAGCACATTAAGCAGATCCCCCACTTGCACACACACACACACACCCACACTGCAATAAATATTCAACAGTTGCACATTTGAAACTCAAATAAAAATCGAGAGGAAAAATAGTTTTTATGTATTCCTATTTTTCTACATAGCCACAAAATACTTGTGTGTGTGTGGATGTGTGTGTGGTTGTGTGTGTGGATGTGTGTGTGTGCTTATTAATACTTAAACTGAATTTCAAGTAGCAGCACACAGCTTGCGCTCATTGAGTGCAAGGCAAAAACTAAAGTTTCACTTTGACAAAGCGTAGTCAACATCACCAAAAAAAACTGTTAAGATAAGTATACTCAGCAGAGCTCGACTAGAACATACCCAGCACACAAGAATTTACCCAGTAAAAGTCATGATAGTCTTAGAGAGATAATGTGGTAAGTACGAATAATAATAAATAAAGATTCATTCCAGTATTTCTACATTGATCATGTTGGCATTTGTTGCATTCGCCGTGGAACACCAGAATAAACAAGCGACAAACCTCCCATTATATTTTTATGTTGCCTACCTTAGGGCATTTACTTTAATGAAAATCCACCTTACAATTCTCAAATGGTTTAAGCGCAGATCGATTGGCATGCTAGATGCAGCAAACGAGCGAGGCCGAATAAACGAGAAAAAAATCGGAAAAAAAGGAAAAAACAGAGGCGGAAAACAGGCCACTGAATTGTTGTCCATTCCACTTACATGGTGGAAGTTATATATATATATATTAAATTAATTATAAATGTGAATAAAATATAGTCGGACTATGAAATGCGAGTAGATTAGTTTGGAGGGGAGAATCGCCGGGAGTATGGGTTAGATTGATCGCCAATTCCAATATGAGGGCGATGAAACCACAAAATCCCACTGGTTCATCGCAGGAAGGGCGGTTACGTCGTGGCCATAAACACCAGGCCTGCCAACTGTTCTGTTCATTTTTTTTTGTGTGTGCATGTAGGTTGATATGTAGTGTTGTGAAGATAGTCAGTTTCGTATCTGTACCGTCTATGGGCAGGGTTGGAATTACCACACCCTGAGAAAACCGAGTTAGCCGAGGTTGCCCACCGAGAAACAATAGACGTGTTACACATTTTTAAATATGATTAATATTATGTCAAGGTATGCAAGGTATGTTGTGAGGAACCATATAGCCTGACATATGCTATATGCGCCCCTCACAACAACTGCCACATACGCTATGGGCAGCCCTCGCAACGATCGCAACAAACTACATTGGATCCGGCACCACATCAGCAGATTTCGACGACAACGAAATCAACGGCGACACACGCCTTAGTCAGCATATACGGAAAACAGTTGGGCACTACAACCAACAACCACAACCAAACCACAAACACGCGCTGCTGGTCAGCATATTCACCGTGGGAATACAAGATTGCATTACCACTGGCACACATATTCACCATGGGAATGCAAGATTGCATTACCACAACCAAATGGCACACGCGCTGTTGATCAGCATATTCACCGTGGGAGAGCAAGCTTGCATTTCAACCAACAACCACAGCGCACGTGCCTACTTCCGCGATAGAAACCCTGACGCAGGTGAGCGCTGCTCCAAATGCATCGAGTGCAGTGATCTCAGCGGACAACAACCTTAAAATAGGTGACCGCTGCTTTATTGCAGCGATCGCAAAACGGTATTGGAAAAATACCAAAGATCACGCCACCAATGCGACCCGACCTATAAAAGAGGGCGTCGCAGATACAGAAGTCGAGCAGTGCAAAGGCGACAAGCAGAGGCAACACGTCGACCAGTGGATCGCAACAGGACGATCCACTAGCAAGGAGCTTCGAGGGAGCAGTGCAAGTCGACGAGCAGAGGCAACACGTCGACCAGTGGATCGTAACAGGACGATCCACCAGCAAGGAGCTTCGAAGGAGTCAGTCAGAGGCAGGCAGTCTGAGACTCACCGCAGTCAGTGCGAAATCTAGGAGCGAAGCCAGACAGAGAAGGTCTGATCGCCACCTAGCTGGTACATGGAACGCCGGATATCAAAGGGATATCCTTAGGGCAGTTACCATAATAACATAATAATAATTAAAATAAATCAAACCTTTAGTTAATATATAAAGGACACGTGGTATTAATTATCGCAGCGCAATCAAATATAAATTTGTTGCTCGAACCCATAGCTCGGCTGAGTTTTAGCCCAGCTAAAACTGGACGAACTGAAAAGGTTCGTTACAATGTATGTATGCAGATCGGACAACATTTCACTAAAGAAATTGCATTATCTTTCCTTTGTGGAACCTAAAAACAAAACAGACCGCTGACAGCCAACACTTAATTAATTAATTTTCTCAACTCTACGGTAGTCTTTTAAATCTGAATACAGGCATTATATCCTTAAGCAAAAATGGTTCTTATTATGATATCAAAATTGGGTAAACGAAGAAAGTTATCGATGAAATGAAATATATTTTATCTGGAAATATATTTTTATGGAAAACGAGAACTTAAAATCAGAAGTTAAAGTCTCCAGCTTCTATAGGCAGACGGACATGAAAATATGAAAATACTTTAAGGGGCTTTGAATACCTTCTACTGCCTGCTACAAACTTAAGTACAACCTCACTTTACTCTTTATAACCAGCCTTAATGGTTTTCTGGGCAGACCCACAAAGCTCACATGAAATCTCAAAGTTAATGGTACTCTTTTACACTCTTGATGTTTCTCAGTGGCATTCGAGTGAAAAACCTGTACCGCCTTTGGGCAAATAGTCTTTAAGTAGTTCTCGCCTTGCAGCGTGTGGATGTCTTTAGTTGCCACTCCTTCGAGTCAGTCTACTCCCTGCACCACTCCCACATAAGTTGCACTTGGGTCACAGACACAGACAGCACAGCACAGCAAAAAGCAGAGATCATCTACGAAAATAGCTTTAGATAAAAAACTTGTAAACTTACTTTTGGGTGTTGCAAGTTTTCCCTTTTTATGTGCATATTAAAAGAAGCAAAAGTGAAGACAATCTTTAAGAAGATAAAACTCGTAATTGGCTCGATGACGAAGAGGTTTCCGAGTTTAGCATATTTTTCGATTATAAAGTCTTCTTACAAAGGAAAAAGAAAAACTTTTTTATTGTCTATAAAATAAAGTTAAATGCATTTGTGCGAGCAGCAGCAATAAAAGGCTTTCAGTTAAGCGTCTCAATTATTTAAGATCATTGAATTTTAGGTTAAACTTGGAGATATACCTGAACCCTGATATTAAAGATATGTTGGTCTTCTTGATGGTAATTCGCTTAATATGAAAATAGGTTTAAGTTCTCATCTGATGTTAATGAAATTTTTATAGTTGATCAATAATTTATCGGGTTATAACATTTATATCTATTGGAAGTCTATATCTTTACTTTATTACCATCAGAAATCGGTTTGTATCGATATTCGATAAAAGAGTGATGTTATCTATAAAATAAACTAAGCTTTATCTGCCTATAATATCCAAGTTTGAAGTCTTTGGCTCTTATAGTCTTTAAGATCGGACAGACAAACGGACATGTCTAAATCGACTCAGCTTTTGATGCTGATCTAGAATATATATATACTCTACGCTTCCTTCTGCCTGTTAAATATTCTTCCACAGCTTCAATATACCCTTTTCCCCATTAGTATAGGTGCAGTTTTCATAATTAGAAATTTCATGATTAGAAAGTTAAGAGCAACAAGCAAATCCAAACTATTCATTCAGATTATGTTTGCGTTATCTGAATAAGCTTGAGAGACTTTTAGAAGTCTTAACTCTCGGCCAAATCACAACTAATTAGCCACAAATATTCGCCAAGAAGTTTTCGCAAGTTTCTCACAAATGTAAGCATGACTTAACTGCAACTGAAGCAGAGCAAAAAGAAGCATATATTTTGTGTATGTGTGCGTTGTGTGAGTATGTGTGCGTTGTGGGAGTATGTGTGTGTGGCAAGAGTTTCCTTTTTAATTAAGTTTGCAGCATCGACAGCAAGTGACAACACACAAAACTTATTTAATTAAATGTCGTCATTGAAGCAGATAATTTGATCTGACAAAATTGTTGTCTTTTTGTTGTTGTGATTATTGTTAGCACCTGATTTTGTTGATTTAGCCAGGAATTAGTTATAGTTGGCATTATTATAATTGTGTTTGCTTTTAGTTTCAAGCAGAAAATCGATAGATGCAGCAAATTAATGTGATTAATTGGCTGGCATGCAACACAGCAACTGCAACAGCTAACAAATTGGTTGCCAAAAAAAAAATCAAATCCAAAAAAACACAAATCCAATGACAAAAGTTGACCCACCAAAAATACAATCATAACGCCTACAATGGCAGTGGCAGGGGCAGGAGTAGGGTGGGGTGGGGTGGGGAGAGGTGGCAAGCACAAATACGTATCGTGTCTGAGGTTACGGCGCAGCACACAATTCAGAATCAGATTCAGATTCTGATTCCGATTCGAATTGGGATTTTGATTCTGTTTCTGATTGACAGAGCGCTGTGCAAATTGATGGCGACAGTTGGTCACAATGTCGGGGGTCAGAGGTGAACGGGGGTGTGTGTGGGGGTCAACTGTAGTTGGTGTGACAAGCAAACACGCTCCTTATAACTGTGTTCTTTAAATTGGCAGCAGCAGTTATGGAAAAATAAATCACATCCAGACAAACATATAGTATAACATATAAGCTGAATAAACTGAACGAATATTTAACAATAAACAAAGGATT
The DNA here is from genome assembly GCA_035042225.1 of Drosophila incognita. Lineage (NCBI taxonomy): Eukaryota > Metazoa > Arthropoda > Insecta > Diptera > Drosophilidae > Drosophila > Drosophila incognita. The sequence continues at coordinate 5,007 of JAWNLQ010000175.1, forward strand.
ACGCAAATATTAAAGAATTTATTTATTAAGCAAAAAATACTTTGAGAATATTTAAACTGTAAAATATATCAAATATACTGACTAAGTGATTAACTATCTACTTGATCTATCTAAGATATATGAGTTCTTATATATCTAAACTGAAGTCTTTGACTCAGAGACGAACCTGGCTAAATCAACTAATCCTGCTATTCATGTTGATCAAGAATATACTTATATATATATATAGATCACGAATATACTTGTCGCCATGCTGTCTGTCATTCTGCTTACTTAGCTAGTTTTGGATAAGCTAAGGAACAATTGAAAATGTGGGGGGCGTCTTTTTCCTTTTCTTCTGACTTCCTTCAATAAGAGGCAGCTTGGGTTGGTTTTAATCACTTTTGTGTATTTTATTTCACTACGAAAATATTTTCTCAACTTCTTGCGTTGGTTGTATTACACGAATTACTTTTAATGTTAATATTGACATTTATGTTATTGATAACAGCGCTGAGTGCGCCGTGTGGAGGTTTGCTAACAGCGCTGAGTGCGCTGAGAGCGGATTGCATTGCAAAGAGAGAGGATGTGGATCGTAGGTTATGTTAAGCCAAAATGACACCAGCTGATAAAGCCTAAAGCTAACCTGTCCAGCTGGGCTGAGCGCTATTGCTCACTGATCAGGATACAAAATCTGATCGTAACTATCGTAACTACAGTTCAAATTATTCATATATCTATCTATCCGAGAGATAGATACTCAAAATGAGTTCCAAATTATTGTTATTTCAATAAAAACGGGCTCTTAAATATAGCTGGCCTTAGTTAATGTGCCTCAAAGTGTTTCTCAATTTATACATATAACAAAATAACATAAAACATGATCCGCAAATCGAAGTCAAAACACACTTATCTATATATTGTATATATTATACAGATACTTTTATGCATGCAAATTTATCTAATAGCTGCTTACACATCATTCAAATTTTGTATATCTTGTGAGTGTGTGTGTGTGTGTGTATTTAAGTGTGTGTGTGTGGCTAATAAGTACTTGCAAAGGTGTTTAGTGTGTTTACTCGTTATTGTTGTGCACAACGCTCGTAAATTATATTTGTTGTGAAAATTTGTTGAACGATTCCAATCATTACTCATAATGCCAGACATTTGTATATATATGTATGGCTATAGAAAATAATGGATGATAATATATATACCCGACTCGTTGGAGGTATTTTTATTTGTCACTACGACAGAATGTGCCTCGACTCACAACCAATATATTTGCCAACGTATACTACGAAATAAATTGGAATTTGTTGTTAACATATTTTGTTTTTCTATATATTTTTTATTTTGTATGATTTCTTAGAAGAGATATTTATATCGTTGACAACAACATTGATAATGCTTATGTGAATCGCAATAATAATATTTTCTATATAAAATATGCTTCAGAGGTGCTGTTTCTTCAGTTCTCTGTTGACTACGCAACTGACTTGTTGACTAAGATGCAAATTATTTTGATAACGCTGCTAATCTCAGTGCCTCCCTTATTGGGTGTCAGTTCTGTAAGCATATAAATCGACGACAATAAAATAAAATGAATAGAAAACATAAATATATAACAAAATACAAATTCACAGACCTACAAAGAGGAGACAGGTCTGGAGAACACTTGTGGCATGTACTGCTTTAAGGTAGTGAAGCCCATTTTGGAGCATACGGCCGCATTGCAGATAAAAGTCAACAATCAGGAGAATAAGGAAAAAGCTGATTTGCTATCTAGGGTGGATAATATCGAGAAAGAGCTGGTATGTTTACAAAAGTACACCTATCAGCATCTACCAACCAAATTCACTGACTCTATCTTCAAGACTGTGGGAAATATTTGCTCTCATCTCATCAAAAATATATTCCTTAATGCCCTAGTGGTGTCTGCCTACAGACCAATTTACTTTTATACCTTCTGTTTTCGAGACTTCAAAGTTTAATTATTATCGCACGTTTTAATTATAGAAACAATTCAAAGAGGATAAGGATGAATTTTTGAAGCTAAGAGCGGATTTGCAATCAGAGCTGGAAACCAAGAAAGAAGCGAAAATCCAGGAGGATAAGGAAAAAGCTGATTGGGTATCAAAGGTGGATAATCTCGATAAAGAACTGGTATGTTTACAAAAGTACACCTATCAGCAATCTACCAACCAAATTCACTGACTCTATCTTCAAGACTGTGGGAAATATTTGCTCTCATCTCATCAAAAATATATTCCTTAATGCCCTAATGGTGTCTGCCTACAGACCAATTTACTTTTATACCTTCTGTTTTCGAGACTTCAAAGTTTAATTATTATCGCACGTTTTAATTATAGAAACAATTCAAAGAGGATAAGGATGAATTTTTGAAGCTAAGAGCGGATTTGCAATCAGAGCTGGAAACCAAGAAAGAAGCGAAAATCCAGGAGGATAAGGAAAAAGCTGATTTGCTATCAAAGGTGGATAATCTCGAGAAAGAACTGGTATGTTTACAAAAGTACATCTATCAGCAATCTACCAACCAAATTCACTGACTCTAGCTTTAAGACTGTGGGAAATATTTGCTCTCATCTCATCAAAAATATATTCCTTAATGCCCTAATGGTGTCTGCCTACAGACCAATTTACTTTTATACCTTCTGTTTTCGAGACTACAAAGTTTAATTATTATCGCACGTTTTAATTACAGAAACAATTCAAAGTGGATAAGGACGAATCCCAGGTTCAAAGTAAATTATTGAAGAACAAAATTGACTGAACTCGATAAAAGGCTTAAGGATGCCGAACCTAAAGTTTAATGTTCAACCAGAATTGTTTAAGAAAATAGGATCCAAATACTACTATATAGAAGAATCCGAACAGATGAATTGGAATGACGCGGCTCAGAAATGCCATCAGATGGGGGCTCACTTGGCTAGCATCCAAAATCAGGCCGAATTTGACGCGCTAACAGCTAAGTTAAAACCCAAACATTATTGGATTGATGTTAATGATCTCAGCGAGCACGGCAAATTTATGTCACATACCACTGGCAATGAAGCAGCTTATTTAAATTGGTATCCAGGTTGTCCACGCAATGGGAGTAACTGGCACTGTGTAATGGTTTACTCCCACGAAAGTGGATTCAGAATGTATGATTATAATTGCGCAGATAAATTTTATTTTATATGTGAGGCATATAATGTGAAATAATAATAATTTTAAATCAATTTCTGTTATCCAAGAATGACTATGTAAAATATTCCGTTTAGCAGCACATTTTACAGAATCAAATAAATTTCGAATGCATTGAAAATTAAATACTTTTTAGAAACTACACTCCGTTTTTGAAATACATTTTCGAAGTTACGCTTGGCACCAAAAGTATGAAGATTTTCCAAATTTCAGGCTGATTTTTATAAACTTACTGCGGAGATAAATACGAGCAAAGAATTGAATTTATTTATAGTCAGATTTTAATGATTTCAAAATTGTTGAGAACAAGATAGTTTCTAGAATCTGTAGAATAGGATTTGAGTTGCTTTGTTTCAATTTTGGCGCTTTTCAATTTTCAATTTTCGATTAATTATTATTCAACAGCTGCAAATATCTTATCGATATAATTGAAAGTCGAACGTGCAGCTGCATGTAGCTGAGCATGTGAATATATAGGAGGAGAAAGAAGGAAAGGGATAGAGAGCGATAGGATGAGAGAGACAGAGGGAGAGCGACAGAGTGAGATAGAGGAAAAGAGAAAAAAGGAGAGTGAGCGAGTAACAGACAGAGAGCAAAAGTCAGAAAGAAATAGAGAGAGACAAAGAGAGATATAGAAATAGAGAGATAGAGAATGGAAAAAAGAGGGACGGAAAAAGAGAGAAACAGATAAAAATAGACAGAGAGCGATAGGCAGAGAGATAGAGACAGAGATTGAAAAATAGTGACAGATGGAAAGAGAGAAAAGAAAGAATGTGAGAGAGAAGGAAAGGTAGAAAGGTATAAAGAAGAGAGAGAGAGAGAGAGAGAGAGAGCAATAGAGAGACTGAACTACTATTCTTATATTAAAGTAAAGAATGTAAGAATAAAGGAAAACATAAATAAGGCAGGAAATCAAATAAAGAAACAACAGTTTTGTACAGTGTAAGAAATGACGAGTGACGAGGGGCCGCTCTAAGGTATGGCGGGGGAGGGGTAAGGCAAAGTAGATGTCGTGTATATGTAATCTGGGCTCGTGCTTTAATGAATGTTGTGCTCAATGTCGCGCTCGACTGATAAGACAGACAGCCCAGCCCCCCTCCCTCCCCCCGTGGCTGATAATGACAAGCATCATTAAGTCAAAAGAGCGAGTAGACATTTAATGCCAGCCCTCAATATTTGCCACATTGTGTGGCACATTGGCCTTGGCAGCAGCAGCAGCGTTGTTTTTTACTTTAGCTGCCATTTGGCCACATTTCCCGTTTTCGGATAAACGCGATTGTCCTTCGAGTCCTTCGACAAAACAGTCGAAAACAACCTTTGACACTTTGGCAAAGCGAGGCGAGTTTCGAAGGCGGCATCCGAATTGAAATCGAAATATGTTCATCTGAATGCAGCTGCTGTGGCCATGACGTGTGTAACTGTTGCATGCATTGGATAACACACACACACACACACACACACATTCACACAGACACCCCACACACACACATATACATTGCAACTTATAGGCTTGCAGGCTGCTGTTGAGCAGAAAATCAGGCGAACATTTATGAAACTACAAATATTTGAATTGGTCGATTATAATGCACTTTGCCCTTGCAGAGGGTATTATTGTTTTGTCGTGAAGTTTGTAATGCGTTGAAGAGGACTTCGAGGACTACAATCAGCATAAAGATTGCACTGATTTGAAATGTGAAAGGTTTGAATAATAAGTTAAACATTTAAGAAAGGACTACCCTAAGTGGACATCGTATTATCATTTAAATCTTTTAGACATATTCATTATTTATTTTTATTAACGAAAGCATGTCTAAAAATCAGTTGGTTTATTTTAATTTATTAGTTATTATTATTTTGACAATTTGAACTTTGTTCTGGCAGCGTATATAAACTTCGACGTGCCTAGGATAACCGTTCTCAATTGTTACGTTAAAATTTCAGCTCGTTGAAAACTAAATTCCTCAAATTCCAAAATCAAAGGCAAACACTCAAAACAATTTAAAGCACACGAAAAATTTCAGCTGCTGTCGAAATATTTTCAGCGTTTGACAATGCTGCACACAAAAATGGCAAATAAGCACCTATATCATATATAGATATATATATATATATATATATATATATGTATATATATTCCAATGATTTATGTTTTACTGCAGCTAGTACACGTAAACTACTTGGCTAGCAGATAATTTAATTTGATTTGCTGCACACACACTGACAACGTCTGAGCCGGGGAGTTGTCGGTCTGTGTCTGTATCAGTGGCTTTTACGCTCGATTGCACATGTCCACCCCCCGCACCACACACACCTTCACACACTCTTCCACTTCTTCCACTTGTCATTCCGCTCGCTGCTTGACTTGTGTAACAATTTTCGTTGCAATTTTTCATTGCATACTTTTGGGAGCCGGCAACAAATGGAGCGTGATCTGGTAAATCATTGGGATTGTCAGTGTGGTGTGTGTGCACGTGTGTGTGTGTGTGTGTGTGGTGCAGTGTGTGTGTGTGTTACTTTACTGTACACCCGTAAACTGACTTCAGTGCTGAGTGCAGCGAAGTGCAGAGTGCAAATGTCCCACGGCAGTCTTTAGCTGAAGTTTTACAACTTTCGCTTATAATGCTCCTCGATTTTTAGTAGTCCATTTCGATCTTCACATTAATCACTACATTTGGCCGACAGCAGTAAACTCAAATAGCGCATAATATTGGTAGATAAGTAGTGAAAGTGAGCGTGGATTGCAGATGGGTGCTACGTGCAACTAGAACACATATCGCATAAAGCTAATCGATAACAGTTGTGAATGTAAGGAAACTTTTGTACACTAACTCAAGCAATATATAGATACTGTAATACTATGCTTTATGTGGGTGCTCATCAGTAAACTAACTTCCAAAGGTAGCTTCCACTTACACTTGAGCTTAAATAGTTTTTAAATTTCTAGTCTACAGTTGCAAGGTTGTTGAAATAAGTTGATCTGATACAGGCAGACTTTGCACCAATCTTCTGGCTACGATATCAGGACTACTATATAAACGATATATACTTATATATACATATAGTATATATTGTTTAAATGCTAATTAAATGGCTAATGGAAAACTCTTAAATTATCTTAAACTATAAACTAATATGCTTTACCTACAAAGGTCCTCATCTAGCTTAAGATGTACAGCTACAAATGTCGCTAGACTATATTTATAGTCTATTACTATATTTTCTACACGATAAGTGTCTATATAAGAAATACCAAATTTTAAATCTCTTGAATGTTTGCAATAGGAGTGTTACGTTAACTGCGTCAGTCATTATTTAAATGGAACCCAGATGCTGCTATTGTTGTTGCTGTTGTTGTTGTTGTTGTTGCTGTTGTTGCTGTTGTTGCTGTTGTTGCTGTTGTGTGTGTTCGTCTGTCAAATTCGCCTGTTGCTGCTGTCACACGACCTTAACAATGCCAACAAAAATGGAAAATGTGGCAAATGAAAAACTTTTGGGCAGCAAATAAAAGCGAGGTCGACTTCGAGTTGGAGCTGTGTAAAAGCCGTGTAATAAACATATATAAATAAATATATATAATACATATACAAATGTATATATATATATATATATGTGTGCAGTAAGTCGTAGCAGCATTAACATATTTTAATTAAAAAAATGTCTGGGAGTGTCGAGTTCTTTAAAACGTAGACAGAAGCTGCCGCACGTGGCGTATGAGTGATGTACCTTCACATATGCAAAATTGCTTCAACTCTCAGCGTGTGCGTGTGTTTGTGTGTGTGTGTGGCTGTGTGTTTGTGTGTGTATGTTCTGAATTTTTGATTCATTAACAGTTTTATTTCCCCTGCTGCGGACTATTAAAATTGCCATATAAATGCCAGCTGCATTTTAAGCTCGTAATTATTGCAAACAGCAACAACTGCGTCTGTCTTTCACTTAAAGGCCACATAAATAGGCATATATATATATATATATTATATATATATATATCGATTGCATGCATATATCCATTTATATATATATTTCCATTTATATCCGGTCTTCTTCTTTGCAGTCAAAAGCGTGCAGCGAAATTACTCAGCCATAATTTGGTTCATTCTCTTCTGCCCCTTATCGCAACTCGATGTCGAAGATGTCTTCGGTGTCGATTTTGTTCAATTGAATACAGTTCAATAATGAAATAATATCGGCAACAAACAACAGAGAACAACTTGACAAGAGCATTGACAGTTAAAGGGCAGAGTTGCCATTTGCGCACAGTGTCCTTAAAACACTAGTTTTATGTGCATATCTGTGCGTACTTTGTAATAATTATAGATCAATATTATGTCTATGTGGATATACATGCCCGATAAGAAAGAAATATCTTTAAAATTGTGTAATTTACTGTTATCGGTAATCGATAACCGAAATAAACTTTATATATGGCATACATTATATAAATCAATATTATTTCAATTTTATGTTTAGGTAAACACATTATTGATGAGAAAATTATATCTTTAAGATTGTTGCTTTTATTGTCATTGGTTATCGATTTTAATCGATTAACTGAAAAATGATTGATGCTAATCAAGAATAGAGATGCTTTCTTCCTTTTCTTACAAACTTTTGCGCAACTAAAATAATTTTTTATTTATTTTCAGTCAAATAAAATTCAGTCAATTGGCTAAAACTAAACTGTTGAATAAATTTAAAGTTGCAAATCGGAAAATGTTAGTTTCCTGGGGCAGATTAGCTTGTGGCAACAACAATCATAGCCCGCATCCAATGAAAAACTTTTTCTATATATTTTTTGCCATGCATTTTGAAAATTATTTTTTATTTTTTGTACCACCTTTATTGGCTCCACTGTTGAATGTACAATTTTTTGGCAGTTTTCATGAGTAAACTTCGATTCGGCCCGCAGCGCTATCTACTTTTAGCCTTTTTTTTTGGCTTGTTTAACGTGAGCGAAAATAAAATGAAATAAACATTACTTATGCTCGACACGTCGCACATTTGTCGCTGCAGCCCAGGCGTGACTGTGTGTGTAGGTGTGTGTGTGTTGTCGTTTAACTGTCTATAATACACACACAACACAACACAACACACACACGCAACAACCTGCGGCACCAAAGTCAAAGTCGTCGAGCGATAACGGCGCAAACATGCAACCAGAGGGGGGAGGTGAAAGGGGAGTGGAATGTGATTGGGGTATGAATACACTCGTACGTATTCGTACAACATTCAAATTGCTTGAATACCTGGCTACTCGAACTCACTTTGTTTCCGATAAGAACAGAGTATATTCGTTGCAAAGTTGATTGCAGTATTTTCTAGTGAATATAAAGGACACTCAAGGATAATTGATGATCTTTCAGGCAGGAATTTGATATATAGTAAATTTATATGAGATATATTTGAAAGCAGGAAATCGAACATGGAACTATATTGACTATATCTATGAATATAAAGAATATGAAGCATATTCCTAGTATCTATCAAAACATTTTCACATTACGAACCGGAACCGGAACCGATATACAATTGACACCTGATTTGAAATCCCCAGAAGTTCCAGACAGAGTATTACGCAGTCGTTCAGCTTTCATTGCCAAAAAAAAACATTCTTACTTCTGTGTTCGTTTTTGGACATTGGCAATTTTCGGAGCAACTTTTGTGGAAATGGCAAATTGAATACGAAATTGAACTTTTAGCAGCCAGCTGGGAGTATTGCGAGGGAGGTGATTGGAGGGATTGGAGGGATTGAGGCGATTGTGTGGGGGGATAAGGTGTTGATTTTGTGGGTGGCTGGTTCAAAAATTTGGCAGCAAGGTGTGCATAACATTTCCGCTCGGAAATTTAGTATAATTGCGTTCGATGTCGATGCCGGAAACTCTTGCTGCCATTTTCTAACACACCACCCCCCCCCCCCCCCACCCCTCACAGAACCTACATGAAAAACAACAAAAATAAATTGATAAGGCTCATCGTGCTGGGCCAGTTCATTAAACATTTAGCAGCTGAACTCAAGTGGAACCCAAGCTTAGCACTCAAAAGCCACTCAAATTGCGCATACGCCGCGTCTGTCAGCACATCCAAATTAAACATTATTATTATTTGCATTGGTGCGTGTCGCACAAAAGTTAAGCCAACCAAATTGTGGCCAAGACTTTGCCCTAAGCCAGCAGCAGTCAATTCTTGGCTGCGTCCTCGTGAGAGGTAATTGTCATTAAGTGCCGCAAATAAACACATGCACAAGCACACACATAAACTGGAACAAATTAGGTATCTCCTGCTGCTCAGATTTGAGATTAATATTTTAGCAGGAATACCATTGCAAATGGTTTTATTGAAGACAGCAGACAGCAGGAAGCATCTATGACACGATATGGTAAACTTAATATTATTCATCAGTATCAATCGATGTCAGAGACTATAAAAGCTAGAAACCTCAAATTTGATTTATAAGTTCTCATATAACAAACGCAGAACAAGTTTTTTTTATTACATTGATAACTTGCGCTGATATTAGCGAAATATCGATACAAATCGATTGTCGATAGCATTTAAATCCACAATTTTAATCTTATCTAATGTATATGACTGTAAGCTGTCTAAGGCCAATGTTGCCATACTTCAATATACAAATGAATATATTTTATTTTGGACATGAAATTAACATTTTATTTTTAAAACTCACAAGCTGAACAGGTGTGTATACACATACATACACACACAGATGTATCAATGTGTTCATTTGGGGGTCTAAGACTTATTCGACTTCAAATACTTAAAGAATTGGCTTTTCCAGTCGAGAGTTCTCAACGCTCTTGTTTCAAATAAAGGATATGCGCAATATTAACGAGAAGAGGCCAATGGTGAATGTGAATGTGAATGTGAATGTTTGGCAGGCAATCAATAAAAACACGGCGTATACGCAATGTGTGCCCCACTCTGGCTGCAAAGACGCAGCCGCAGGCAGGACACACACCAACACACACACACACGCACAGTGGTAGACAAACAGACGAAGGCGCAATTCATACATTTTTGTGTGCAAAGGACATGCAGAGACATTGCCCGGGTTGGTTGCAACCCCCCTTCCCCTGCCTCTTCCTCTCCTCCCTCTTTGAAGGCTTTTAAAAAAAAAAACGCAAGAAAATGGATCAATATTTTCAGCAGCAGCAGCAGGCCGAAGACGTTTTGTGTGTGTCCTTGCAAGGACACAATTGTGTCGCGTGTGTGTCATACACACTTTTTCGAGCAGACCTCTTCTTCTTCTTCTTCTTCTTCTTCTTCTGCTCCTGGCCCGCAACTTGACCCCAAACAAAAAACTAAAACAGTAACAGAGAAATGCCAACAAAATCAGTTGCATTCTCGCTTGCAACACGCATTCAAGTGTTGCAATTAGCATGCAAAACTGAACACTGAAACAGTAGCAGCAACAACAACAACAACAACAACATCGATAGAAAATATCAACAAATTTGTGGCAAATTTGAAGGCCAACTGCAAATTGTTTACAAATGTGCCGAAAAGCTAATTGCGTTTAAATTACACAGAAACGTGTACGAATTTTCTTTTCCATTTTCCTTTCTTTCTTTTTTTGTTTTTCATTTTCCGCAAACAAAAGAATTGTGTAAAATTGCAAAGTACACAGCAAAAAACAAGATAGAACATTGTAGTCAAGAGAGCTCGACTGCGAGATACGCTGCACCTAGATGAAAATCTTTGTTTCTCATTCGATCTCAATGCAGTTAATTAGTTAATAATTAGTTAATAATTAATAATATGTCTGGCTATATTATAAGTTAATTGAAAGGCCATTGTTATTGACAATCGATTTGTATCGATACTCGCTAAATGGACGCAGTTATCGATAACATTAAATTTACTTAATCTTGCAAATTTAAAGTCTCCAGCTCAGAGGAGGGACAGACATGTGTACATGGCTAAATCGACTCAGCTCTTGTTGCTGATCAAGAATATATATAATTCATTAGCTTGCAGATGCTTTCTTCTGCCTTATATTTATTTATGTTGCTTTCCACAGCATCATTAAACTCTTTTACATGGTTTAATGCCTTTAAATTCACCTGGCAAACATTTGCCGAATTTTCGTGATTTTCTTGAACATTTGAGGAGCTAAGGGACCCACATGAGCCGCGAACTGTGGCACACGTCAAAGCGCCTCAAAAAGAAGACTTCAAATTGTCGCCCCGCCCACAAATTCCACCCCTCCGACCATAAAAATTCAAATGAGCATTGGGCAGTTGGCCAAAGCGACCGCAGCGCTTGCAAAAATTGCCTCGGCTTTGATTAATTAACTTAAAACAGCTATTGACATAAACACACACAAACACACACACAAACACACACACACACACAACACACCAGACACATACACACAGCGCATGACATTGGCATAAATTGAATTGTGCGGCATGTGGCAAGCTGGCAATGCGGCAATGTGGTCTGCATATTGGGTCAGCTACTACTAATGAAGCACAGCAGCTGAGAACAACAACCAATCAGAATTCACATGCAAACATATAACTGATAGATCAGTTGTTGCTACACCCTGAAAACCAGACAGCTAATTTCATTACTATTTTCTGTATTTCAAAAAGAAATTATTCGAAAAATT